>JAUEJL010108725.1:0-12674 GCA_032274825.1 Drosophyllum lusitanicum | reverse complement strand
AAAGCATCACATGTGAATTATGAAAAATTACGAAAATGACACTCCGTCCAAATTTTTAAAATTTAATCTGGACCATTGATAACATTGATCTAAATGCTAAAATTAATCCCTTAAAACTATAAATTAATTATAGATTATATTGAACATTCTTATATTATTATTAATGATACTACAATAGTATAATCATAAAGGTGTGAAAATTTCTTTTAGAAGCCCAAGAAGCCAATGATTCATGATTTTAGAAACATGTCCACTTTATAAGTTCTTCAGTTCAACTCTCAAAGAATGACTTATAAATTAGAAAAATGATATATCATTCTTACTTTTTCTTTCTATTTTATCCTTCTGCTTGTTACAAAGTAACATTTGAAGTTCATTAATTCTCTTTACTCACCTTCTTTATTGATTTTGATACATGTGTTGATCTTGTAAGTAAAAGAAAAAAATAGATTAAACATATATAGTTCAACTTCTCAAGGTTACTATATTAATGATATAAAAAAGACTATGAATTTGAAAATTACCATTCAAATATGAAATAAATTAGTCAAACATAGATCATGACTTTCAAGCTTCAATTAAAGCTACAATCATAGGTTTAAAATGTTTTTTTTTGTTTATTTAATTAAATTAAAAAATGATCATGCAATTCACCTTCGAGTCCGGTTCACGGTTCATTGATAATCGCCGAGTTTTTTATTAGGTGGTTTACAAGTCCGACCCGATTTGGTTTTTATATTGTATATATTTACTTCCACCATAACTTTATTTCCAAGTTCATCTTACAAGTCAAAACACTAATTTCAAGAGAAGTATTAAAGTTGATTCGTACACAACATAATCCATCCATACACAACACATACAAGCATCTAACAACAAATGGTACAAGTTGATAATGCATAACTTGTTGTGTATGGACAATATTTAAACCTACATCGTATATTCATATTCCCTTTGTGAAAAGTTGTGACCCTGTAAGTGTAGGTAGATAATAAACACTTCTTTACCGCGAAAAACTTACCCTAAAGTTTCCAATGAATTCCAAGCCGATGCAGAATGCCTGAAATGATCCCCCAAAAGAGTATCTCCGCAAATAAAACGTAAAGTAGAATTCCTACTCTTCTTGAATCCCAAACTTGGATGAAAATGTGTTTTTGAATCCAATATATCTGCATCCATACATCCATCCGAATCAAATTGGTTTTTCGAGTTCTTGATTTTAAAACCAACTAGAGCTCAAATCCAATAATGTGTGCGCGCACACACACATACTGAGATATTATAAAGAACATATCTTGTTTTATGCTTTAGAAAAATAGAACCCCTATAAAATCTTTAGGAAAATGATCCGTAAAGTTAACATCACCTAACACTTACAAACCAGTTTAATGAGTAAATATGGATATGACTAAACTACCCTCCATTAAAGTGGTTTGTGAGTATAACATCATCTAATCTAGGTGATGTTAACATAACTGATCATTTCCACTCTAAATGGATCTTTATTTGTCTAGTATACAATTGGAATCTCAAATGTAGTTTGTTAAGTTTCTTTACCAAATTGGTTGAAATTGGTTCAACACTTCAACCAAATTCGAATCGAACTCGGGTAAGAATTGAAATATAAATTTGGTTGATTTTCGAATTGAGCTGAAAATTTTCGCACTCCAACAGCCTGAGAAACTGAACCCTGACTCGATAAACACCCCAACATTTGTGTGTCTTCTCTTGTGGTTGGTTGAACACATTAGATCTAGCGATCCAACATATGAACAGTCAAGTTAATAGACAATTAGTCTCTATTATAAATATTACTTCCATATATTTTAAATCATTAAGTTTGATCAACTTTTATGACAATAAAACATACAAATATCAATTTTTTAATATAATAAATCTTAAAACGTTATTAATTTCTTTTTTTCAATGTTATTACTCGTCTAACGAAAAACTTACGACGTAAATGATTATTATAGTGTTACTTTGTTCAAACTAAACTAGCCCGGTTTTATCAGTAGACTGAAAAAGCAACGGGTCGTCTATACATGAATAATATTTGAAATTTGAGATTATCCGAGTTGACTTTTTTCTGGGTCAAAATAACCAATTTCTTTTAATCTTACCCATTTGTATAATGACCCAAATTGACCCATTTACTCGTAAACAAATCAAAATTAGCGTGGTCAAAATTTGTGATGTCAGACTTACAAGTGTATTATGAGGATCATCATAGTACCAGCCATTAATAAATCCCGGAAAGATTCCTTCGGCTGCCATAACATAAACAAGCATTGCATTCATTCCAATCCATTCGAATGGTAGAAACAGATACCTCAAATTCCCAATATCCACCTGAAACATGATGTAATTATCTTTAGCAATCTATATGCTTTCATTCATATTATTTCTTGCACTTTTAGATTTGGCTATGTAAAATCTTCCTTAAACTTAAATATATGTACATCCATGTTCAGGCTAAAAGCTACTTTTTGCAATTCAAAGTCAGTTTTAAACTAGAAAAGGTGTGTGTGTGTGTGTGGTTCATTTGAGAACCAGATAACAAATCTGGGCCTTACTTCAAATATTGAAGGGTCACGATTAGAAGTCTTGAGATGTGAATTTACCCATGTAAATGTGCCACTTCAATTCACATGTGAACATGGACATGCACATGTGTGCACATCTTTATTGACATGTGATCTTGACCCTGCATCTCTTTGATGTAAGGACCCACATCGTTTCCCTCATTCTCAAACGAACCTACTCATATACATATTATTGCATAAAACAATGAATTACTACCGTAATGTAGAAGAATGAGAAAACCAATGCTGCTGCTCCTGATGTTACACAAACATAGCTAAATGTATACAACTGTTTATTTAGAGGAATTGCTGCATAATGGAAGAAACGCAGAGTGATAAATATAATATGAAACCACTATCTCGACATGTTCAACCTATTTAACCTGTTTGTTCTTAAGCATAATTTTTAAGTTTATAAACATCTGTTAGAGATGAAAGATGACTTAAATTAAACATATTCGTAAGTCGAAATTGTTTGGATACAAACCATTTGTAAAATGGAGAACAATTCCCAAAACAATGAGGATGAGACCAGTTAGAATCCAATGTCGCAGTCTAGATGAGTGGTCCTGAAACCATGTAGCATTTAAGTTATCATATGCCGATTAAAAAAGCAAACATGAAGATAAACTGCATTCATTCGTTCCTGGTAAAGAGGCGTAGTTATACTTTTGAATTTTAAAACCAAAACTGATATGAACAATATTGTAAAAACGAAGCATCTGTACTTTTTTATGTGTTCCAGCTGCTCAAAACTATAGATATTTTCCAAATTAATAAAAATGCAAAGAACATGGATCAGTTTGATCTTTGACAAATAAAGTCAAACTGTACCTCCCTCTTGGTTAAGTAAGTTTTCTTAGGAAGAAAAAAACCAACCTTCATCTGTATGAGTACATGCCCAAAATGCACACCAATAATTGTAGATAAAATAGCAGAAACAGAGCTGTTACGGCACAGTAATTTGTCACATATCCATGATGACATATGAAATTATGAAGTAGGTAACGGGTTGAATTGACCCGAAAACATTTGTTTGTCCCTTTCATGAATTCTATAAATAATTAATGTATATATAAGATTAAAAAATTTATTGTTAAAATACTAGGAATAAAGCAATTTAAAAGGTTGCCAGGTATCCAAGTTGTAAATAAAGGTGAACATAGTTTGTGTATGAGTTAGTCGTTAAAATAAAAATATTTAAATACACTGCAGGTCACTTTGGATATACAACTTGACTCAAACGTCAGCAAGAGGAAGAAAGAAAACTTCTTTGTAAAATTCTTTCAAAATTTCTCGGTTGTTATAGTTCTACCGTCCGCAACATCCCCCCCCCCCCTCTGCCAAATAAAAAAAGAAAAAACACCTTAAAATTCCTTCAGGTTCAAAAGGTGCCCAACACCAAGATGGAGCATCCTTCTTGAAAGGACCTTCATAAGGGGATCTATCGGTGCAAGCCTGCAGTTTCCATGAAACAATTTAAAGAGAATATTTTAGCAAAATATGAAAGAGAAACTAAGGTAAAGACCAAACCAGATGAAGAGGCGTTATCAAAAACAAAATGAAGTCACCTTAGATCTCTTCCACGCAGGATGAGGATACATATGATTAATTCCAAGAACTTGTCTGTCAATATAAGCCACTGCATTACAGGGAGGATCAATTTTTCCTCTCACATTACAAGAAACCTGAGATTTAAACACAGAAAGGGCACGCAAATAAGTCCAACAATATGTAAGAAGAGAAAAGATCTTTGTTATATCACTAATATGATCGGTAGCACCTAAATCAAGTATCTATTGACCCATAGACTGCCCTTGAGTAAAAAAGGCAGAGCAGACTCATATTCTAGTTTTAGTCTAGAAAGAGTGGCAGCCATAAAGAATATCTTTCTTTGTGCAATGTGCTCGGCATGAGATTTCGTATAGGGTATGAGTACATCAAATCTCTGCATAAGAGAACGAACTTGTCGAAGATAAGACTCCATAAGCCCCTATTGTTTCTTATTCACCGGTGTGCAGCGTCTAAATTTGTTAGTATAACACTCAAAGGCCGTAACCCACGCCTCATAATCGGTCTCAAAAGTAAAAACTTTGGTATGATGGAAAGATTAACTGAGTGCCACAACAAAAGGCATAATTAGGCATCTACCTGCTCCTGCTAAAAAAGACCTAATTCAGTTATATCTTAAGTCCTTGTGGCTGTCAGAGAGCTAAATTCTTGACTTCAAAGTTCTTTATTTATCTTTTTGGGTCTTTATTCTATTGTGCTAATTTTTAGATGACTTTTCTGTTGTTCCATATCATATTCGTAGTATTCCAGTATAAATTTACTAACTTAGTAAGTTTATTTGTTGATTTACCAATTTTTGTGGACTACTTTCGGTATGTTACTACGTCAGTTAAGTATGTTTGATAGCATTTACAAGGCAACAACTGCTATGTAGAATTAATTTACAAGTATTTTGTAAATATCTGGAGCCTTGCATGACTTCGCTTCACACCTTGAACCTCATCTTTTAGGACCCTTAGTACCTTGAGCCTTTCAAAACCAAGCATGAAAGATTGTTGGCAGACCTTATCAACCTTTCAATGGTGATAACAGGCACCACTTATGATAAAGACTGAGATGTTGAAACTTGAAACACTAGTTTCCATGAGGGATTTATAATGGCTTCAAGCTCATGGCACTAGAACCCAAAAAACCATATATTGTGTGAATTAAGGTCGAATTTGACCCGTGATCCCAAAAAACCATAAATTAGTGATAACACTAGGTATTCAGGCGTCAGCAATGGGAGGAGTGTCATGCCGCACTTGATACACGAAGGCAAAAAATAAATTGTGTGAAACTACTTTTAGTGCTCTGATAGCTTATGAAATTAGACAAAAAAATTGTATTCCGTCTCTAGAAGTAATATAATGATTCATCTATATGGTAGACATATAAACGAATAACTGAGCCAAATCCTGTTGTATTCCAAGTAGACATATATCTACAAACAAGGTAACTTTCCCGTGTATATATTAATTCTTTCTATGTATGTAGAAACTACATTTTCATCCACCATGAATGCTTAAGAGAATGATCTTAAGGATATCAAAAGTTTCTTAAATTCACGAGTTCCTAAAACCAGATTGTTTTGATCTATTGTGAGCAGTGAAAATCAATTACAGAAATACCAATTAATGTAATCCCTTACTTTCTAATAATAAGTGTGATTTAATTATTAATTGTAGAGTATGACGTGTGTAAGTGATACATACCGTCATAATCTTTCCATAATTAGCATCTTCAGTGTTCTGAACTTTGAAATGCCAATTGGGGACATAAGTTCCATAAATAAGAGCAAAGTAAACCACAAGAACACAAGCTCCTAGCAGCCTGCAAATTTCACATTTAAACATTTTGGTAATTTCCACAAATGAAATAAGATATCAGCAGATTAAGAAAGGTGGCAAAATTGGCAGGTAAGGAAACATAATAATCTAACTGTTTGACTAATAGAAATCCTCTTTCTCTAAACTCTTTTGCTTTACATAATAATCTAACTGCTTGACTAATAGTATTTAGGTTGTTTTATACAATTTGAGTGACTTCCGACCGATTAAACCAAATTTGTTTTTAGACAATACATTTTAATTTTAACTGTTTGACCCAATGGAACATAACCCCAATCAAACCATTTTTATAAGTATATGAAGAAGAAAAGTTCTTCAAGAGAGCAAATTTACAAATACCAGTGCCAAAAGTACAGCTTGTATATGGAAAACCATCCTAATGATAATCTCTTCTCTTGGGCACCTTGAGTGGCAATTTCCAACAATCCGATAACAAAATATGCAAGAGCAATTCTCTATAAAAAGAAAAAAGTAGATACAGAAGGTTATTGATCATTGAAATACAAGTTGAAAAAGAGATTATACTCACAATTACCTGGAGAATGCCAAACCACCTGATATGTTTCATGTCAACACCATAGGATAGTTTGTCGGGTGCGTGTGAGAAACCGCCTATAACGATATAAAACAGCATAACAAAACTCGTTAATGTAACAGAAAGTTAGAAATTAACTAACAATATGCTTATTTTACCTTGTAACAAAAGACCCCAAAAGATGAGCTTGAGAGTCCTAAGTATAACCTTTTTGGTGGCAATGCTTCTATCAGGTATTCTCTAAAAACAAAGATGAAAAAATATGTATAAATAACACACACACACATACATATACATAGTCACATACAACTGTGTGTTTATGAGCAAACCTTGAGAGCAAGTGCAATGGCCATGCCAACAATGAACAAAAAAAAGGGCATAACAAAATCAGCAAGGTTGCAACCATTCCATGGTGCATGCCCAATCTTAGGCCATTCTCCACCAGCATCATCTACCAAAATCATCAACTACAATTCCTTTCATCAAGCTGACATCAATTAATGAAACAATTTCTATGGTATATAATAGTCTATCACAAGTATAAAATCAACAACTAATCCCTTCTACTCCCAAATCCCTAAACCAAACACACCCTCAATTCATTTTCATACCCATATTTCATACACCTTCAAACCAAACACACCCTTAGAAGATCAAATCGCTTTATATTCACTAGATTTGCACATTGAAGGATAAGTTCATCATAAGGATAGGATACCATTCAGCAACTATTCACCAAGAGGGTGTTTGTTTTAGTTTATTACTAGCTTCTTTTCTTGGATTATCTTTCACAAGCCCAATTTTGTGGCTTATTTTCTTGTTTTAAGTCATTATAAGCCCGTATATCAGAAAATAAGCCAAAAAAATATGAGTTTATTAAAAAGAGGCCCATAATAAGCTTAGTCAAAAGCCCCCTAAATCTGTAGTTTATAGAGTTCCAACTCATAACCAATTAGCTATAAGTGGAGCAGATGACCCTTTTTAGCACATTACAAAGTGACCTTTGACCATCCACGTAAATTTGTCAGATTCCAACTCATTACCAATTGGCTATAAGTAGAGTAGTCAGACCTTAGTAAACACGTTACAAAGCTACTTTTCATCACAAACGTTACTCAACAAAATCTTACTAATTTCTTTCGGGGCAAACTCAAAAACACCAAAAATTCATTACAGAAAATCATCTGAATTTAAATAAACTAATGAAAAGCATAATCATAAGCTTAATGTGTGTAAAAAACAGGATATTAATCAATATATTTATACCGAAACAGTAAGACCTCTGAAGACATCTACGGAAGCAACACGCCTCTTTTTCTTATCCGTATTCTCTTTCACACCTGACGGAGGAGCTGCGGTGTCTGCAATCTCAACACGGTGGCCGTCGCCATCGTTAAGTTTGATTTCAGCCATTAAGTTTTGTTTTGTAAACACGGAAATGGTGAAACTTTAGCTTCCCGCCGAACAAGATAATGATCAGATAAAGTGATATTGTTTGATTAGTGAAGGTGATGTCAAAATCGTTTTTCTAATTAATCATACAATAAAATATTCATAGACAGTGTAATTATTACGTTATGTCGATTTAAGGAATCTTGGTCGTTTTCTCGTATGATAACGAAATTATAATAGATACTAATAAGATTAATTATGTATTCAAATCTCCAAATATAAATAAAAAATGGATAAATTGTCGAGAAAAGTAACTTAAATATCAAAAATTATCAATAAAGATAATGTTTAGTTTTTGGTCGAGAAATGATTATAAATTTCAATTTGTAACAAAAAAGGTATAATACGTGAAATTTATACCTTTTTTGTTACAAATTGAAATTTATAGTCCTTTTTTTTGTTAGTTCTAAGAGGTCATTATATCCTTTTTTGTTACAAATTGAAATTTGTAATCCTTTTTCGGCCAAAAAAAATTAAACGTTACCTTTATTGGCAATTTTCAATATTTAAACGGTTATATTCATTCATTTTAGTAAAATTCTGAATCGTTCATTTAAATTGAAATTTTAACTTGATTTTGCATTTTAAGAGTTAGTTATTTAATTTGAATCAAAATTATTAAAGATAATTTTATGTATGTCAGTCCTAAATCTTAAAATATTCTATTTGTCCACCTTAATTTACAAATATCATATTTATCCTGTATAACATTGTAAAACATCATATTTAACCAAGTTTTTAGTTTTATTATTATATAATGTTTAATATTAAGCTTAAGTTCTTTTTAGTTATAACAATAAATACTTAATTTTATTGATTCTAATTGTAACAATAATGATCGATAACTTGTACAAGAAATACAATCATTTCTCTTCGTATTATAATACGGTATTGCCATCATGTCTGTCTTTCCCCTCATGGTCTGGGTATTGACAATGTCTGTCACCGTTTTTTTTACTCTCATTTATTTCGTATTTTATAATTATTTAATATTTTTTAATGTTTAATATTTATATTTTTAAATTAACTCATGTATTACAAAGACATTTAATCTAGTTATATTGTATACAGATATATGTACAACTGGTTAGTTTTTCTCAAAAGAGTGTATCATCATTATTTATCTTTTTACTCACTTCATCAAAAACAAATATTATCCCTTATAATCAATTCACAAAAAAAACATTATTCATTTCAATTTTTATTTTACCCCCCTAATAAATTTTTATTTTTCATCATTTAACTTATAAAAGTTACATTTGATCTTCAATTCTTAATTTTTACCAACAAATTTATTTTTTTTATTTTTCACCATCAATTTATACAAGATTACATTTTACTCCATAACATAATTTATTGTTTAATTATGATTATTATTCTTTTTTGTTATTACTGCAACTATTAAATATGTTTTTGGGCCGAACTAGATAACATAGAACTCTAAACTCAAAGTATAGGCAAATGTGTTAAGCACGTAAGATTATGTAAGTGATAATTTAGCATATGACGAGACGGTATACTACATTCGAATAACCTCCAATAAATTACAACAACTAATATTAGTTTAATTAATTACTTGATAAACTACAATTTGCTAAAAAATAACTTTACTTTTTATCTTCTTAGATGACGATTATCAAACAAAATAATATGTAGATATACTACATTTGAACAACCATTTATAATACTATATATAAATTAAATTAGTATAAATGCGATTATTTAAATATCAACCCGACGCAACACGCGAATATAATATACCTTGTTAAAATCAAAAGACAAAAGAAAAAAATTAGTAGATTCCGCTTATAAATCTTTGAGCACATAATAGGATTTTGAATAAGAATACAATATTTTTTTTCTTCTTCTTTCCTCTTTAGATTTTAACAATTATCTTGATATAATTTTAACAAAACTATAAAATCACTCTTGTACAAATCTTATGGTTAAAGTTGCGTAATGGCATAAAAGTTGTCATAATGTTCTTATATGCTACTTAAAGTATTTTTTTATACATATGACCATTTAACTTGTTAAAAACGTATTAATATACCTCTTTTTTAAGGTGCAACCGGCTTAGCTGGTGAATTCTTGATTTTTAAACTCTAAAATCAATCTCGCCCCTTCATTTCAAGTGTTAGGCCATGTTAGAAATCTTGTCCTAATATTCTAATATGGTGCTTAAAGTATTTTTTTTACACATATGAATATCTTCTTCCAAAAACTTCATTTTATCCTCCATTTTTTACTTTAATCACTTTATCTTGGCCTTCTACTTGGTCAGTAAAGCAAAAGAATTTGCATTTCTTACCAACTCCTTGAAATAATTGATGCGTTTACAAGATAAATTAGGGTAATTTTCACAAATCTCAGTGACTAATTTCATATAAAATCATACCAAAGAATTAGGGCATGTTAGGAATCTTCAACCAGGATTGTTTCTTGTCTATGATGTTAGATATTTTATTGACTTCTCACAATAGCATTCACTTGGAAGCTTTGAATTTGGGTTGGAGTTGTAGTACGATGATGGAGGCATTCTCGCCACCTTGAAGAGCTCCAATGAACAATTCCTCTAATTTTTTATGCATCACTTATCACAAATGGTGAGGAAATGCATCAAATTACGGTTTTTACCTATCTACCAAGTACCATTTGATGTAAGGGGTATAAACACGTTTTTAACTAATTAAATGATCATATATGTAAAAAAATACTTTAAGTACCATATTGGAATATTAGGACAACTTTCATGTCATTACGTAACCTTAACCCTAAATCTTGAAAAGAGTTTTTTTTTTTTTTCTTCTTTTTTTTACTATTTCTCACAAAATCTTAAGCATATATTTCTTTGTCTTTCTTTTTATCAAATTTTCTCTTATTTTTTTATAGGTATTGTAACTTAAAATGTTAAGCATATCTCTTTTCATAAATTTTTACTATTTTTTGACCTAATTATTTTTTTTCAAGCATCTTCTTTGTAAGATGTAAACTTCAACTATTGATATTACTCTAAAATATCGTTTTGGAGTCTAGAATCTTTCAATAGTAAAACTTTTTGCCCTATTATCATATCTTTATTTCTTAAAAACTTTGTCTAATAGAGAAAATGAAAATTCAATTACATATATATGCTATATATACAAGGTGTTTTCTCGATAGTTCTAGGCTTCTAGCTGGAAGGATTGAGAAATAGCTAGCCAGCCGAAGCTAAGAGTGTTAGTTGTAAGTTTGTGACGTTTTAATTCAAAACTAATTGGCTATAAGTTAAATAGTCATGACCTTTATTAAGCACATTATAAAGTTCCTTTTCGTTCAATGTGAGCCGTTACTAACACGTCCCCTCAAATGTGGTGTTCTTCTTTATTCTCATAACACGTGGATACTTATGGGTAATGTAGAGTCCGTGTGGCCTTTGACCAACCACGAGTGAACTTTGCTCTGATAGCATGTAAGTTTGTGAGATTTCAATTCAAAATCAATTGATTATAAGTGGAGTAGCCCATGACCCTTATTAAGCACATTATAAAGTCTCTTTTCGTCCAATGTGGTACGTTACTCAACATTAGTAACCTTCACACCCACCACACCACCTCGTTAGCTATTTTCCCTCACCACTCAGCCCCTTAGTGATAACTGCTTATCACATCAAAGTATGAAACCTATCTACAATACTTATTAACCAATAAAAAATCAAATATATAAAAACAAAAAATAAAAGAAAAACGGAGAGAGAAATTATGTGTATGACCCATTGAACCTTCACCACACAATGTGATCTGCACCCTTCTTTAAAAACACCACGCCACCAAGATATGAAACCACCCCACCCCCTTTTTACCGCATATCCCACCCCTTCTCACACCAAACACTCTAATGGTAAACAATCCAAAGTAGTTGAATATTTGAAAACTAAAAAAATTAATAATGGTTAAAGGAAATGAAGATGTGTGTATACGGATAAAGTAATTTATACATATCATATAGTGTTTTTTTAAACCTAAATTACCTTATTTATTTGTGGATCTAAATTGTTTTAACAAATCATTCATCTTAAAAGTAGTAAGTAAAGAACAATGTAATTAAAATGTATATATAGCTAGATTTATGTGTACAGTTAGTAATCCGATTGTAACATCGAAAATTCTCATGTCATTTTTTTTAATCGCTGCGGAAGCATTTTTTAAACTTCTTTAAACAAACACCCACAAAGTACAAAGTACTATTTACAAAATACAACATCAACTTGTGTTACAAAATATTTATGAAACAAGGCTCGTCTCTTTTCAAAACACAATATTAGAGCGTTGGTCAAATTCCCCTTTCCCACAGACACAGCTAAACAGTCAAACCTGCAAAAAGCAATCAACCGTGGGGAATTAGCACAAAGCTAAGTGAATGAAAGCTACAAACAAGCAACCATCGGCAACAAGCATAAGCAATCAACATCTGATCACACATACAGATCTCACACAGATCATACAAACAGATCTACACACAGATCTCACAAACCACACAAATCTCTAGAGGAACGGCGGTTATGCAGAACCTGCAACTGATGCGGGCCAAAGCAAAGGTTTACCGATAGCTATTTGCTACTTGGTACAGTTAACCCCTTCTGTTTCAACGAATGCATCAGAAGATCAAGAACTGTGCAACCAATAGCAGATAAGCCCAGCCCAATAACACACGATAGCTGAC
>JAUEJL010108714.1:0-12676 GCA_032274825.1 Drosophyllum lusitanicum | reverse complement strand
TTCTCAAATAAATGACGATTTATGTACTTACGATTATTAAAGGACCAAACATGCATCTTTGTGAAACCTTAAGGACCCAAAAAGCAATTAACACTAAAAATACTTACACTTCGTTTTATGGATCTATAGAATGGTCATGTGATATTAAGGGAGTGGATGACTGAATGACTATGATATGATAGATCATAGGAACTATATTATGTGAAAGGGTTTGGATCATTGTATACTAGTGTGGTAGTATGTGATTCTTGTCTGTAAGGATGTTGTAGTTGGTTATTATAAATATAGAGTTTGTCTTTCAAAATAAATGATAGATAACGGTGAAATGTTGCAAATAAAAATATCATGTAACACCCAAACTTAAAAAATTATTATCTTTTAATATAAATAAAAACTAATATTCGTCAAACTTATTGGATGATTATAACAATTCATTTAATAAAATAAATTTATTTACTCAATCTTAACTATACATTTAATCAAATTTTGAATTTTCTCTATCAAGATTGAATCAAAATTATTAGAGACATTTCATAGATGCCTTTTTTTAACTTTAATATATCATATCTTCCCAGCTAATTTACAAGTATTATATTTACCATTTATAAAATATCAAAATATCATATTTAACCAAATTCTTAATTTTATCAATTTAGAATATTTTATAATCATTTTAGATTTCTAAACAATAAATACTTGACATCATTGGCCTAAATGTAAAAATAGTGATCGATGATTTGTCTACTGTGTGTTGACGTCTGTTGCCATTTTTTAATTCTCATTTATTTTGTGTTTTATAATTATTTAATATCTTTTTATTAATGTTTAATATTTAATTTATTATCTTTCAAAATAACTCGTATATCACGCATGTATCTAATCTAGTTTAGGATTTATATTTAAGTTTTGAAATATTAAGAATTGACCCTTTTGGTCAAATTATAAGATTGTTTAGAAAATAACCCGGTTAACAAAGTTTTTATTAATAGTAAGTTATAAGTTGTAAACGGATATAATACTAATTTTCGCAAACTCTATTAGTTAAAGGAAAAAACTCCCACACACACCACTCATAGTGGAAGTGTGTGTTCTGTTTGTGTTTTAAAAAGAGAGTTTAGAGAGAAAAATTGCATTGTAGATTTATAGGCGGATCAAGCTTGATTAATGGAAAGCATATGCAAGATGATTAACAAGAAATACAACAAGATTAAAGCTTCTTAACACCATATTAAATGTTAGTTTTACCTTAAATTAATGTTCTTATATTGTTGAAAAGAGATTAGCATGATTAATAATCTAAATCTCATTGCATGTCATGTTTATGGGTTTAATTAGAGTAATGGGTTAAATTAATGTTCTTATATTCTAGAAAGTTTCTTCTTTTGGGAGGGAGGGAGGGAGGGAGCAGGACGAAGTTCGTTGTATAAGATAGTAATTAATGTTATGGTAAGGATAACTACACCCTAATGCCTCACATGTCATAGTGGTTTTGTAATTTTATATGTGTATATGACCATTAGAATTACATTATGTGAGAATAGTGATAGACCTTTGAGTTACCATTAACTACACCATTAATGCTACATCCTTTTGATTCGACATATAGGTAATCGAATTCTTTATTTATTCTAGGTGTAATCTAAATAAAGAAAATTAAACACTTGATTCGATATAAAAATATGGCAACGGGTGGGAGAATTATTAAGGGAAGAAAAACCTAACCCCCGATTTCACATGCAAAAGCCGCGGCAAAAGGGTCCCATTAATAATATAAGTGTGTTTACAGTATTAAACTAGCTAAGCGAAATTTGTTCCTTTAAGTGGCATGGACCCCACACCAACTTCACCGTTAACCTTAACGGCTACTTATACCTCCCTTCTCTTCTTCTCTTTCCATCCCTTTCTCTTCTATTCCATACATCCCATTCCGATTCACTTTCCTCGCTATCTCCAAAACAAAGGTCATGGACCGGAAAAACATGCTTGTTCTCGCGCTCGTATGCGTCATTGTAGCCGCCGTCGGAGGTCAAGCTCCGGCAGCTTCTCCGACGCAAGCTCCACCGTCGACTGTCACGTCTCCCGCCGCTTCACCTTCCAAGGCTACCGCTACTCCTCCAGCCAAAACACCGGTTTCAACACCAGTCGCGTCTCCGGAAACCGCTCCTGTGGCATCTCCGCCGACGGTTTCTGTTCCTCCCCCGGCTAAGACGCCGATGAGCTCACCACCTGCTCCGGTACCTGTTAGTTCTCCACCGACCGTAGTTGAATCTCCACCAGTTCCGGAACCAACTCCTGCTCCGGTTGAGGCTCCGACTGCCGAAGTTCCGGCGCCGGCGCCTAGCAAGAAGACTAAGGGTAAGAAGCACAGTGCATCGTCACCGGCGCCTACACCGGAGATGATGGGACCACCGGCTCCTCCTAGTGAAGCTCCTGGACCTAGCGACTCTCTCTCTCCCGGTCCATCTGCTGCCATTGCCGATGAAGTAAGTTTTTCTATACCTACATTACCTCGATCTATTGCGTTACTCAATTTCTTCACTAGAATCATATAATTATTCATGAACATACACCGATCTGCATTCACAATCTCAATTATGAACAACACTTCCAAAATTCCCAAATGCACATTGTTCATTGAGAAGATTATATTGAATAATAATCTCAATTATATTGAAGATTATTATCTCAATCATGAACAACACTTCCCAAATGCACATTGTTTATTAAGAAGATTATATATATTGAATAATTAGCAGTGATAATTGTGTTCTTTTATTTAAATGAAGATAAATTTTGTAGTCATTAACAATGTTTGACAACTTTAATTACAGAGCGGAGCAGAGAAAATAAAGGGCGTACAGATAGTTGTCGGCTTGGTATTGGGATGGGCCGTCTTCTTCTGCTGGTTCTAGCTAGCTAGATCTTTTATTATTTTCTTTTAATTTTTAATTATTTTTCTCATTTTATTTATTTTATTGTACCATCTCATTTGTTTTTTTAATATATATATATATATTTTTAAATATAATGTTTGATCACTTGATATATTTATTGTTTGTCACTTGATCCCGTAGCATCCGGAAATATATAAATTCCAAGTCGCGGCCAGATCTTGATGAGATTTGGTGTATGGTCCATTGGTCCCCCCCTTAATTTGGTTTTATCCTGCATTCCTACTGCTATTAATTCCTTACTTTTTTCTAGTATTAAAATTGATATATTTACGACTAACCCTTCTATATAAATTATATCTTTAGAAAAGACAAAAAAAAAAAAAAACACACACACACACACAAATTCAAAACTAAATAAAATAATAGATATGAAATGGATTTTACACAAACTTGAATACCATTTGTAGTTTTCTTTGCAGAGTAATTATAAGGAAACTAATAGATTCTACTGCTAAATCAAATTTGATATTGAAAGCAATTGCTCGACCGAGCTTGAAACTCGAGTCAAGTTTCAAGATTTGGAGGTTTATAGTCGAGCCAAGTTTCAATCTATATTAAAGTCGAGGTTTATAGCACAGCTAAGATTTGATGTTGTTTATAGTCGAGTTAAGTTTCAAAATTTGAAGGTTTATAGTCGAGCTAAGAAAAATTGATATATTTACTCTTTTAATGGCTAAACATTCAGTATTCTTATTTAAATGAAATTCTTTCAAATTCATTTTACGTACTTTGGACCCTTTGGTACAAAGTTCCAATCTATAATATATATACACACCTGTAGGATGGACATTATAGCATGAACAAATGTTTTTTTTATCTTCTAACAAAATTATATATAATAGTTTTATCTGAGTATCCTAAGGCTGTATATAAACTGTGATGCTAAAAGTTGGCCACTTGTCTCCATATAACCTCTACCTAGTTCTAAACTGTGATGTAAACAACTTTCTAGTTCTAACCTTTTTTCACTTGTGAAAAATACAACAAACTTTACCTAGCTTACTATTGTAAACAACCAGTTTTAAAAAAACACACAACCAACTTTTTTTTATCTATTATATTGTATGTAGAACATAATCTGTATTACAGCTGGTTGCAGGCGATTTTAAACTTTTTTCTATTTTTAAATGAGTTGTTCTTGATATGTTCATTAGAGTTCTTCTAGAAATGAATAATACATTCACTACTAGATGTGGAATCAAAATGGGCAAATTGCTTCAAATGAATAAACACATTAAGATATATGAATCAAACTCATAGTGAGATTTGAAAATCAAAATTGAAGGACGGAAGGTTAGGCAAAAAAAACCAAAAACACAAAAATGTTTCATCGGTGATGAAGATTATCAAAGTTAAAAACCCAGAACACAAAAACATTATTAACGCAAAAATAACGGAGGTCAGTAAAAAACATGCAGTTCTTAAGACGTTAATGTTGTTATAATGATCGTTCAAAACTAATGAGTCTTTCTTATTTAATATTCTTATTCTTATTAATATTATATTGTCTTTCATTCAAAGCAAATTTCATTAAAAAAATAACATATCTAATAAATTGTTAAATATCAAATAACAATATATAATAATGATTCTGGTTTTTCATGTGACAAATAAAGGATTTTTTTATATATGAAACGGTTCATAATGAACACAGTTTTGTTATCCAATTAAATATTTAACAATAACATTTTAAATAAAGTTTATAATCCATGTTTGAATAACAAATAAAAAGTAAATATATAGCTTATAAAAAGAAGTAAATCTTTAACAATAACTAGATGGTAGATACTTCAAAAAAAAGTATATATGAAAAACATATTTTAAATTAAAAATACTGGGGTGTTCTTGTTTTTAATAGAAAATGGCATTTGTTCTTTTAGGAGGTAAAATGTAGATTTTCTTTTTGACAACTAAAATATATTTATATTATTGAAATCTTACAACTATTTTATTATTTTATACATACGTGAGTGGTTGTAAAAGTTGTTTATCATAAAAAAAGTTGCGTGCTATGTTTTTGTGGTTTATTGTATAGCAAGTATTAAAAACTCTATTTTATAATTATCTAATATTTTTTATTAATATTTAATATTTATAATTTTTTTAAATCAATATGTGTATTACACTATATAATAAAAATAACTATATAATTATAAGGTTTACTTATTTAAAATGTATTAAACTATACCCATAATGTTAATGTGTGTATCCACCTTCCAAAAATGTTATTGTATGTATTGAACTTTTATTTTGTTGTTATTGTATGTATTTTGATTACATAAAAAACAAAAAAAGTATAAGGTTAGTACATACAATAGGAAGTTTAATACACGCAATAACACGTTTTTTAAAAGTTTGATATACACAATAATATTTTCGGATGGTGAATACACATATTAACATTTGGAATATAGTTTAATACATTTTAGAGAAATAAACCCATAATAATAATAACAATAATAATAATGATTGTCATGGGATCAATTGTGAAAAAGAAATGTAAAAAAAAAAAAGTAAGGACCAATTGTGAAAAAGAAATGTAAAGAAAAAAGGACCAATTATGAAAAAGAAATGTAAAAAAAAAAACAATAAGGACCAATTGTGAAACGAGTTTAGAGCGTAAAAGGGTTATTACATAGAATTATACTGTTGATATTTTTAGAATTATGATTATTTCATATTTAGTTTTTTAAATTTAGTTTTTTATTTTGAAAAATCATACACTATTAGTTATTTATTTTTAAAAAACGTACACTATTAATTATTTATTTCAACCAACAAAGATTAATAGTGTGTGATTTTTTAAAATAAATGACTAAGTCTATAACGTTTTAGTTTGAAAGAGGGATGAAAGACCGAAAGAGTAAAGAGGAGATATAGTATTTTTTTTTAAAAACATGTTTGAAGCATGAAATAAATTATGTTAATATGATGTGATATAGCTTTAATCATGAGATTTCCAAAGAAAGGTACATCACATGCTCTAACGCCCTGTTCTCGAGTTTTTTTTAGGGTGGAAAGGAAAGGATTTGGAAGGAAATGTAGCTAAATGATGTTCTCGAGTTTCATTTAAGGAAGGAAAGGAAAGGAAAGGGAGGGATTTGGAGGGGAAGTTTAGGCTTAATTTGTTTAAAATTCTTTCCTCCCAATTTTGAGATGATTTGAAAGAAAATGATTTTCTTTCCTATCATTTCCTTTCCTCCCCTTAGTAAACTCGAGAACAGGACTTAAGAGTCTAAGTTAATAAGCAATCCGAGTCACCCTCGGCGACTCACTGAGTATGATGTTCCGAATGAATCCGAGTCACCCCTTTGATGTTACTTCCACGTGGTATTATCCGTTCCCAAATAGACCACGTAGAAATGTTTGCCATGATGAGAAGTTGCTGTGTTTATCTGTCACACCTTCACAATTCTGCCCCTCTCTCTCTCTCTCTCTCTCTCTCTCTCTCTGTAATAATAAGTTGCTTTGCTTATAATACGAACCTCAACTCACTTTCTACAGTCAACGATTCAACTCTCTCTCTCTCTCTCTCTCCCTCTCTCAATTCCATGTGAATTGAAGCAGAACTAACAGCAGCGGAATCTGAAGCTAACGATGTCATCATCTCCACATATCTCCGTTTTACTCACCAGGTTTCTCTCTTTCAATTCTGTCATTTGATTGTGCACTGTGATTTTTCGGTTCATGAAATTAATGATGAATTTAGGAATAATTGTACTTCAGCTTCTCGATTGCGCAATTTGTGATGAGTGTGTTCAGTTGTTACCGGGGATCTCCCTGTAAAAAATTTCTAGGGCTCCATAATCAACAGCAACTGATTAAGGTTCTGTTACCGCAATCTGCACATTATCCTTTTTGATTGACCATTGATGTTGTTAATTAAGTTTTAGGTCCTGTTTTTTTCATAAAAGTCAAAAGAATTGAATTGAATTCTTTAAAGAATTGAATTCTTTAAAGAATTGAATTCGTAAGTGGTGGAATGAAATTATTCGCATCCTTTTTATCATGTTTGGTTTATACGAGGAATAGAATTTAATCACATATGATTGACACGTTAAAAAAAAGTAAATTTTTATTAATATATTTTATTTTGTAATATTTTTGTATCAAATTTTTATGTTATATAGATACTTCTAGATATATATCTACTTGTAGTTAGTTCATAATTTAATAAAAACTATAATGTTTTATTTGGTAGCATAGAAAAATTAAGCATAAAGAAGATTAAAAGAATATCTTCATAGAGAATTATGAAAAAATATTTCTTTTTTGTTAAATTATAATTATGTTAGTAAAATTAAAAAGAAGATTAAATTATAATATTTCATTCCATTCCTAGAAGGAACGAGTTATGACATTTCTTGTGGAATAATCCATTCCATTCCTAAGTAACAAACACGTTTTCCTCATTTTTGTTGGAATGATCTATTTCATTCCGCCTTTAATTCATGCATACCAAACACAACCTAAGGAATGAGATTCCCAAGGAATGAGATTCCCTATCAACGTTTGTTTGTTAAAAGAGGGAATTGAATTCAATTCCATTCCAATCGTATATTTTGTTTGGTTTGTAAATATGTCAGAAGAATTGGAATGAAATTATGTCAAATGACCAAACAAACTGGATATAGGAATGGAATGACATTCAATTCCTTCAAATCACATGGGATTCATGCCAAACAAATGGGACATTAGTTTCTTACGTCTTGAAGATGAAAGGATGTAATGATCTGAGGCTCTGAGCTGACCAGTTCCTCTGCACGAACTTTGGATTATTTTGAATGCTAGTGCAGCAGCTTGTTTCTTCAAAAGAAAACTGTTCAAGTTTGCAGACAATATATCTCGATCATAACTTCTAGGGAAAAATAACGAGTTCCCTCTTCACTTATCATCTGCTATGATTTATTGCTGTTACATAAGATAAACTGTACTTCCATTAGAAGAGATGCAACTCAAGTTTAGATGTTAGTTTGGAAGAATTTGTAAGAAAACCAAAAAAGAGGTGTTCTAGAGTTTCATTTAAGGAAGGAAATGAGAGGGATTTGGAGGGGAAGCTTAAGCTAATTTCACTTTCAATCTTTTCCTCCCAAAAATGAGAGAATTTGGAAGGAAAGAATTCCCTTTTCTTCAATCTGCACATATAAAGATCCATCACTTTTTGTGATGTTGGAACTTCAATTTAGTCTCCTTTTCTTTTTACATGATATTGTATTAGGTCCTTTTGGCCTCAAAAGTCACATCTTTATATAGTTTTGGGAATCACTTGGAGTAATCTCTCTTCCTATGTCCCTTGTAGAGAAAACGACACAACGCACATGATTTTGAACACAGACTTGTACATGAAATCCATTGAATTTCGTCACTGGCAACCGATTTGGAGGGGAAGACCTTTGTTGTTGGTGTTTGATTTTATGTGTCATTCAAAAACAAAGATTGCTTTTATTGTTGGCCTGTTCAAAATACCACAATGATTCTGCCTTCACTTTTACTGATATGTATTTTGTATTGGTGCTATAGGTACTTGGAAATCTGCCAGATGCATGAGGTGCAGCCCAAGTCAGCTGTTGTATCATGGTTGAAGAAGGTGGATACTTTTCACAAGAGTCTTTTTATCTTTATGGTCTTTATTTTTCTTCTTTTATTTTGGGTTATATAAAGATATTATAGATTTCAGTTACTTGAATTAAGTTATTTATCTGCCACATTCAAGAGATCTTGTTTACAATTAAGGGATCCTTGTCAAAAATTCAGGAACAAAATGTTAATTACCATTAGATTCTCTGTGAAGTTTAAAATTTTAGTCTATGTAATGCCACCTCAGCAACCACAAGAAGTAATATCAGCAGTTTCATCTGTTAGTTAGAATAATATGATTTTTCTCATATTCTTGTAGATGTTATGCTCTGTTACTTTTGAGAATGTATTGTGAGATATTTTCTTAGGCTAGCAAAGTTTTATCTGAACCCTAACATTATTTTTTCTTCTTATCAGGCCATGGTTCAGCAGGTCACATGCCAAAGATGTACAATAGTGATTTTACTGGACCAACTTACAAGTGCTGATTTGATTCCCCTCACGGATCTTTTCCGCTCAAATGACTCAGACGCGCTTGAGACTGTTGACTTGCTTTATGAACCAAGCAGTGACTTAAATGAATATCCTATATTCTCATTGATGCATGCTATCAATGCAAGGCTTCGTGTGGTTGATATCCGGGATTTGCCAATAAAGGAGGATGTCTTGAGGTCATTTTGTGGATTCCATCAGATTCACCAAAAACTTCATAAGCATAATTAGAAGCTTGCATATTTTTACTCCAAATAGTTATGTGGTTTTCTTTATACCATGTATGGATTTTTAAAATGTTTCCAGGGATCTTTTTGAGACTGGTCTGGACTGCCGAGTTTTGAACATACGGTCCACTGAGATTCAAAAGCTCAACATGTCTGGGAAATTTATGCATATGCACACCCTTAATCTCGACTTTTGCACCTCACTTAGCAGCATGGAGAAGGATTGCTTTACTTACATGCCTAATCTTACACGTCTATCAATGTGTGCTACAAGAGTATCCAATCTCTGGACTACTGCTGCTGCCTTGTCAAAACTTCCTTCATTGCAAGAATTGCGGTTTCAAAATTGTTTATGTTGCAAGGACACTTCCCCATGCCATTTGAAAGATTTCTCTGATGAAAACACCACGAAAGCTCCAAGTAATATGCCAATTGAGGTTAGAACATTATTTGCAACATCTAGTAGCATATGCTTGCATTGGACTCTTAGATATTTTATTACCTAAACTCTATCTTGTTTATGAGTTCATGATCTGTTCCAGGGTTCTTTTGATAAATTGCATGTTGATGAGCATGAAGGTGGCTTGGTACATACTTCTACTGTTTCACAGAAGTACAACTCGCATCATCCTTCACCCATTTGTTTTCAGAAACATTACAGAGAGTACATGATTGCTTCATTGCCAAGATTAGGAGTCTTGGATAATTGTCGCATAGGAAAACTGGATAGAGAAAGAGCCAAGACAGTCTTCTTCAGCTACTATGAGTTGTTACCAAATAAACGGCAGCACAAAGAGAGCATCATTAGTGTATTGCATATGAGGGAGACAGGATTAAGTAGTGTGCCCAGCCAAAAATCCCTGAGGTCCAGGGGTCCATCACTACATAGAAAAAGTCAAAGTTTTTACTCAAGGTCTCTGTGTGCTGCTAAACTTGGTTCATCTGCATGGCCTCTTTTACATTCAATATCCAATGTTAGCCAGATACCAAAACAAGAGGGAAAAAAACTTCGACCAAGGCAGTTCGAGTATCACCAAACTGAACCCAGCCTAATGGCTTTTGGGACTCTAGAAGGGGAAGTAGTTGTCATCAACCACGAGACAGGGAATCTTGTTAATTATGTGCCATCTTTTGATACAAACAAGAGCGTTTTGGGGCTCTGTTGGCTTAAGAAATGCCACTCCAAGGTATGTTTATTCTCAAACAATAACATGATTATAGAAAATAACAGCTTCTGTTTGGATGGCGTTGACCCACAAGCCACGTCTTTTATCTATTTTTTTCCTTTTCAAACTCTTAAATAAATAATGTGCTAAATATGATTAAGAAAACTTATATCATTACAAACAAATTGAACTTTTTTCAATAAAGTGATTTTCAGGGCTTGATGATTTTCAGGACTCTTCTGATAACTTACATCCTCTAGTTTCACATCATGTACCCTTTTTATCATTAGTAAATAAAAATGTACATACTTGCTTCACTCTTCTCTTCTTTTTGTTTAGCTTTAATTATACAAAATTTCTATTGTACAAACAGCTTGTTGTTGGTTATGACAACGGATCCTTGAGATTGTACGATATAAACGACACACTTCCAGAAGTTTCAGATACCTATCATAGTTCTACTAGCGTTGATTTTGAAGACTTTCAGCATTTGACTTCTGTCCACGTCAATGCAACAGACGAGCAGATTCTCACAAGCGGTTACTCGAAGAAAGTTGCTGTCTATGATATCTCCACAGGCAAACGCTTGCATTTGTTCACTGACATGCATCGAGAACCCATCAATGTCGCCAAATTTGCTCATCATTCTCCTTCTCTCTTTGTTACTTCATCGTTTGATCATGATGTCAAAATGTGGGACTTGAGAACAAATCCCGTAAAACCATGCTACACAGCTTCAAGTTCAAGGGGAAATGTGATGGTTTGCTTCTCTCCTGATGATCTTTATCTGCTTGTATCAGCTGTTGACAATGAGGTATGCAAAACAAGCCAACTTTCATAAAGTTTGGGATTTTTTAGAAATTCAAATGTCTATACCTACTTTCGTGGTTGGTGGCAGGTTAAACAATTATCGGCTGTAGATGGGAGGCTTCATACAAATTTTGATATAGCTCCCACAGGAAGTGGTCAAAATTACACTCGTTCATATTATATGAACGGGAGAGACTATATAATTAGTGGGAGTTGTGATGAGCCTGTTGTTCGTGTTTGTTGTGCTCAAACCGGAAGGCGACTCAGGGATATATACTTAGAGGCACGTTTTAAATTTAAACACTACAACACTTTGTTATTCACTTGAGAGTTATGGTACCTGAAATACTTTCTGCGTGTTTTAAGTTGGGTCCCTGTTATTTTTCAGGGTCAGAATGCAAGGAGCTTGATGTTTGTACAGTCTCTAAGAGGAGATCCGTTTAGAGTAAGCTTTTATTTATTTAATCTTACATTGTGTTTTCTTCGTTTTGTGCATAGTATCTTACCATGGAGATATGATCCGAGGGTTTATATTTCTTGTGTTCTTATTACCAGCATTTTCACATGGCTATATTAGCAGCATACGTACGCCCAAGCTCTAAGTGGGAGATCATCAAGGTAATTCATATCATGATTGATCACCCATGCTACTCTATAAATTCATGATCACTGAACGCTGATATGGTAACTTCACGATATAAATAAATGCAGGTCAATTTGCTTTCATCGGCTCAATATTCCTCTGAATATAAAAAAGGCCAACATCTGTGTCCTTCCTATAGGCTTGGAACTTAAACTTGTTAAGTATATATGTACGAGGAAATCAAAGGTATGCATATGTCACAAGTGCGACATAACGACATCGGATTTGGTAACAAACTTGTTAAGTATATATGTATGAGGAACTCAAAGGTATGCATATATTTGTTCAGTTTCAGTATATGTTTATGAGAAACCCATGTTTCTTGTATAATATTATATAACATGTTCACGGTTGAATGTCGACAATCTTATTTGTAAAGATGTTGTAATCATCAATGATTGTTGGTCATCAATGCTTGGATCGAAATCAAACAGCGTGAGCATATATTGGTGTTGCAGAAGCAAATACAATGAAGTTTTCTGAAAATTAACAAAGTGAATTAGATTTTTCAAAAAGAAATGTACCAAGACTTTTACAGACCTTATTTTTCATTACATTAGCATGGACTTCCAAATGCAAGTGTTATGATCCAAATAATTCTTAATAATGGTGACAAGTTGACAACCGGCCTAATTAAGGCTGGCAATTTCTGGGTCGACCCGAAACCCGACACGAAAAAAGTGACATGAACCCGAAATGGGTCAAAAACGGGTTGACACGAAAATAAATGGGTCGGGTTAGGGTCAACCCGTCAACCCGAAAATGACCCGTTTATAAGTAAAACTATAACATTTTAAAATTTTCTTT
>JAUEJL010108703.1:0-12676 GCA_032274825.1 Drosophyllum lusitanicum | reverse complement strand
TTCAGTTATGTATGTACTGTGTTGATAGTTTGACTAGTAACTAGTCATATATATATATATATATATATATATATATATATACAAGTATGGGCTATTGACAGAATGGTCCCTGAACTTAATTCTCTTTCTTTTTGACAGTTTTAGTCCTTCTAGTTTATAAACACCTCTAATCTTTAATAACACTTAGTCATAACAATTTTTAAACTTTGGGGTGTTACACAAACCCTCTTCGTTCTCTCTTTTCATCTTCCCTTTGTCTTCTTTAATAACCGGAGCTCAACTTTTCTTCGTCTTCTTTGACTGACGACAAGAAGTTATGTTTCTCTTTGTCTCTTTCTCACCCTCTTTGGGTTCTCTCTCTAGGGTTCGGCAATGGCAGCCAACAAATCTCCGACGAAGGTATGTACGACTCTCTATCACACACGATGTCTTGCTCTCTCTGTCTCGCAGTCTCTTTCCGTCACCAAACAGATCCTTAGGAGTGTTCAAAAAATCTTTGCAAGGACCTTATATAACAAGTGAAGTTTTAAAACGTGACAATTGACATTTATTTTAACAATGTAGAATCCTTTTACTGAACATGTATGCTAATTTGTGTATAAAGATAATAAGAAGTAACAACAGTAATAATAATATTAAAATTAAATAATAGCACTAGAGAGGGGAGGAGTTTGGGCGTAATGGATGTCGTGATACATGTATAACCACGTCATGCACTATAAAGAGCCAACATGATCACTCCGGTGAAATCCTAGACGATGTGTTATAGAGTTTTTTTTGTGTTAAAGGAGTTCATGGATGAGCCATGAATGTGATTGTGCGATGAGTAGGATCGAGTTCAATGTAAAGCTTAAATGATGGCTAATGTTATAGAGAGAAAAATTGACGTGGTGATAAATTATATATGGAGTGATGAGTATAAAGCTTATTAGATTATAACACTTACGTACTTGATGGTGTTACTTATAGAATGACCCAAAACTTATACAACTCTATAACTTAGATATGAATATAAATTAAAAGACGTACATGTATGATAACTAAAACAAGACAAATGAGAAATACAATGAGAGAGAGAGAGAGAGAGAGAGAGAGAGAGAGAGAGAGAGAGAGAGAGAGAGAGAGAGAGAGAGAAGGGGACGCATGCATGCATGGTGAAGGGACGGAAGAAGATAAGTCTGGTGGGTCCGGTGTTTGTGTTAGCATTGTTAATGACAACTAGACCATCCCGTGAAATGATGAAGATAAACGTACGGCCGGGATACTCGATCTTATTATACGTCGGCAGTTTTATATTTTTATATACCTTAATTAGTACGTGATTATTACATTACATAACATAATATAATAATAATATAAGAATAATAATAATGTAAGAAAAAGTTATGCGCCTTACATATATTTCATATAAAGTTGTAGGAAAGTTTGTGATTCTTACACACGTACATTTGGCATACATATATTCTTTGATTTGGCGTTTAATTTCTTTGTTATTCTAATGTTTTGCATGCCGAAAGTAGCCAAAAAAGAATAATATCAACAGCTTGGCCAAATTAGAATAATATATATAGTACGTGTAGAAAGAATACAAAGAAATATATATGTATGTTCTTCTTCTTCTTCTTCTTTTATATATAGGAGGTAAAATTATAATAAATCATTGTATTGAACTTTTATTGAAAAATGTTAAATATAGTTCATACTTAATTCATAGTCTTAAAGGATTAATCTTAGCCTTTTGATCAATGACATCAATGGTCTAGATTGCATTTTAAAATTTTGGACGGTGTGGCATTTTCGTAATTCACATGTGACGCTTTTACAAATCACATGTGATTGTATACCGAATCACCTGTGATTGAATATTAAAATTTTAGGACTATATTTTTTACATTAACTTTATTGAACACAACTCAACTTTTTATTACAGCGAAACATTAATTGTTTCTAAGAAATGATAGTACGTTTTAGACAAATTAATTATATATGAACATAAAATAATTGATTGATGTATTATCAATTTCATTAAAAATTTATAACTTGTATATAATAATATAATATGGCGGACCTACAATTAATACAAAGTAATCTAGAGTACGTACGTACGTACGTTGTCTGGGTAATTCTTTAACATAATTTCCGTATATAATGTTAACTGTTGTTTATCATTTGGTTTATTAATTCGCTTTAATTAATTTTATAGAAGTTTTCTTTATATATCCACGGCTTAATTCATCATACATGATTTTGTATTTATCATTTCTTAGTTGTTATTAGAGGTGAGCATATGTATTGAAAATACAGAACCATACTAGCATCGTACCTGAACTGGTACCCGTATTGAGTTAGAGTTTTCGGTCCGATACTTGGTACTTTGAATATTGCTAAATCGATACTAGGTATTCGGGACTAGTACCAAACCAACTAAGTAAAATAGGTACTCAGTACCGCTATCTGTACCGTATATGAATACTCAATGCGGTATTCTGTACTGTCTGTAAACCAAATTTGATATACCGGTCCGGCATCATGCTCACCCTTAGTTGTTACGTCAACGTATGTGGAAATTAAAATATTAAAATAACGTAGGCATACTAGATTCTTAGTCTCATACACAAAAGCAAATAAGCAAGATCGCGATAGCAGCGATATAGAGACTTTCTACGTAACGTAACCAAAACATGATGAGATAATCGCCTTTTTAAATAAATATAAACAACACGAAAATTAAAAAATTTCAAGGGACTACACACTAAACATTAAATAGTTTAGGGACTAAATTTGTAGTTTGCTCCTCTATAAAACGTCTCTTTAGAGGAATAAAGCTAATTAAATAACGCTACTTCCTTTATTTCAACCCAGATTCGCTTTCTCCAACTATGCATTGAAAATTCATTCACCCAAATTTCAATCGAGTTCTAATCAAAGCATAGAAAAACCAATTGAACTTTCAGTTTTGAAATTGGGTTTTTGTTAATTCTGTGTATGGGATCTGGATTGTCATCTTTTCTTCTTTTGTGCAACAGCACAACCTCTGCTCCGGTGAACCCGCCGGAGCCAAGTCTCGGTGATTTGCCGGAGAGTGTGGTGGCTTCGGTTCTTGCTTACTTAAACCCACAAGAGATCTGTAGACTCGCATCTCTTAATCGTGCTTTTCGTTATGCATCATCGGCTGAATTTGTTTGGGAATCGAAACTGCCGAACAACTATGATTTGTTCATATCTAGGGTGTTCGATAATAACAAATTCTCTTCAACCCTTTGTAAAAAGGAAATTTATGCAAGGTTATCTAAGCCCAGTCTCATTGATGGCGGCACGAAGGTTTGTTTACAACATTCCCCATTTAATCTCTAAATTTTTTATGTATATAACAAGAGATGTGTTCTTGTGCGTAATTGGGCGATGATGTGTTGCGTTTCGCCTTCTGTTTTGATTTGGGTTTTGTGATGAACAACAAATTTTGGTCCCTTCCAAGTAAATATGAGATGTTGTTTGTGTGTAAAAATAGAAAAAATTTATGTTCCTTGGTGCCTTTGCTTTGATTTGGGATAATTTGGCACGCACAGTCTTCAATTAGACATGTGTTTGTCTGTATTGATTGATAGGCATACAAGTATTGCAACTATAAAAGTATAAAGTTCAAGATTTCGATTCTGGTGCTCTTCTTTTTTTCTGTTTGTAATTTTGGTTCTTCAAGAATTGAGAGGGTGTTTGGATGTGCAATTTCCAAGTGATTTAAAGAACAACAAGGACCAATAACCAGGTTCTTCGAGTTACGAATAAGGAAATTTTACATTTATATTGATAATTAGGGCTTATTACTCTTAATATGATTATTTTGACATCAAATAATCAGAAAATTATGTTTCATTGAACACTCAAAACTGATTATCACAGCTTGAAATATCAATAAATAGTTCAAAATCACATCCAAACATCCCCAAATAATGATACAAATATCTTGGTTCATACCAAATTGAGTTCATTAATAATTATAGAACCATATAGTGTGATATTCGTCTTTTTTTTTTCTTTCAAATGAAGTCTTGGGTAATGAGGAAGTTAATTGATTTAGTGTGTGAATTCCTGTTGCAGAAAGTTTGGTTAGATAAAGGCACAGGAAAAGCTTGTGTGTTGACATCTTCCAATGGATTAGCAATAACGGGCATTGATGATCGTAGATACTGGAGCTGGATTTCCACTGAGGAATCAAGGTGAGATATTTTGCATCTTTTTCCACCACCTTTAGTCAAAGATATCCCTTTTATGGTATATTAAAATACATGGTTCATGTTTACCTTTGAATGATATATTGCAGTGTTTTGTTACTTTTTGTAGTGTAAAAATATAAAAAATTGTTATTCTAGTGCATACCCTGGTTGGAAATCCTAAAAAAACTGTCATTTAGTGCATCTCTAGTATGCATATGTGAATCTATGAATTCTTAGTAACTGATTTATGACAATGATTTTTAATAGATTAATTACAAGATTATGATTGTAAAATATATGGGCATGTTTAGGTTATAATTGCATTTTGTTATAAATCCCTGTTACTCTGGTAGTTTAAATTTAAACCTGATAAAAATATAGTATATATCTTTTTGAGAAAAAATATCAAGACTTGGATCTAATCGCGACAGAAGTATTGCAAATTGATTGATGGAAATTCCTCATCATCATTTATAGTCACATCAGCTGAACGGGGATCACATTCATATTTTTATTTTTTCTTGCATCATATGCACATGATGAGCAAAACAACAATGATAGATGACAAAAACGATTTGGAATTATGCTGTGTAGATTCCGTTCTGTGGCTTATCTCCAACAAATTTGGTGGTTTGAAGTCGATGGAGAGGTCGAATTCCCTTTTCCCTGTGGGGCATACACCCTCTACTTCCGCCTGCAACTTGGGCGGTCCGGCAGGCGGTTTGGGCGGCGTGTCTGCAACACTGACCACGTCCATGGCTGGGATATAAAACCCGTGAAATTCCAGCTCTCGACTTCGGATGGTCAAAAGGCGATAAGTCAATGTTATTTGACAGACCCTGGAAAGTGGAATCTTTATCAAGCTGGTGATTTTGTCGTTGAGGATTCGAAGGTGCCAATGAAGATCAAGTTTTCAATGACACAAATCGATTGTACACACACTAAAGGTGGTCTGTGTGTGGATTCTGTGCTCATACGACCTAAGTGAAGATTGAAAATTTTTGTTTGAATATATATGAATGAGGTTAGAAGCAACTTTTTTGATTTGCAAGTAACCTTTTTGTTAGTAGGATGCATCATGTATGTAGTGATATATATATATATATATATATATATATATAGTGTGGTGAGATCAAGAACAATTAATTTCTAAGTTGTTTTTGGTAATATATAGCTAGGCTTTGGTTGTTATGAAAATCCCGTAGCTATGGTTTTCATTAATTGTCAAATAAATTTTGATAAATAGAAGAGACGAGAATTCTTCATACGCAGGTATAGAACAGGGATCGTTTACAAACGCTCCCAAAATGCAAACATTAGGAAAGGGGATCTCCTCTCCCCAATCCTCAATATATCCACTGAATGTGCTTGCCCCATTGTCAATCGACGTGTGCGTCATGTAGATTTTTTAGTGAAAAGTTTATTTGAGAACTGTTTTTATTGCTTGAACCGCGAGAACTAATCTTTGCCGTCCAATTCCCCCTCCTTCAATTGGATTGCCCCCCACACTCTTTATACATGAATTTCATTATCCAAAATGAACGGCTAAGATTGGTTCTTGCAATAAAAATGGTTTTCAAATGAACATTCCCTATATATATATATATATATATATATATAAATATAATAAATGTATATAAAAGTTTGTGTCCCCTCTGAAATGTGGGCATATACGGTCGCACCTCCTGCACTCTCTTAAAGACACTCACATCCCTCCTATTTTGATTTCTTTATATTCGGTACCTAACCCCTCCCTCCAAAAAAAAAAAAAAAAAAAAAAAGAAATTTCCTGTTGCTTAAGTGTTTGAAGTTGGAGTTTGCGAGATATGCTGACTATAAACGTTTTTTCACCCTGATTTTCACAAGGGGAATACTCTGGTATATATAAATTGTTGCATCAAACAGAATATGGTGCACCTAAATGCGCCATATGTTTTCTTTGCATTTTTCATTGGATTTAATATATTTACTGCATCTGAAGTTATAATTCATCTCATTAAGTGATTTGTTGTATACTTTTTTCACTTTGCAACAATGTAATCTTGTCTCGTTTTTTATTTTTAATATTCCATCCTTTTTTAACTATATCTTCATGCACCATAATGGGTTTGGTACAAGACTTGCAACAACCTTTTTCTTTTGGTAGGAGTTAGGCTGTAAACAGGACGGATTGGATCGGATATTTTAAAGATTTGACCTGACCCATAGACCCATTTAATTGTATTTGGATCTGATCCATTAACATGAAGATCCATTTAATTAGATTTGGATCAGATCAATTACTAATGGATCTTAACCCGGAGTGACTCATTTAATATTTCTTATTTATTATTATTTATATAATAATATATCAAATATTCTCCCCACCCCACCCCACCTGATCCATTAACATGAAGATCCAGTGTATGACATAGCGGGACCATGTTTGTAGGTTTATTGTCAGTAGACTCGTTTAACATTCAAGTTACTGTTATTTGTTGTGATTGCTATGACTGCCGATCAAGTGAGTTTTTACTAACTTACTCTTTATACCGTGATGATTGTTCATATATGATAGTGTACTGTTATATGTCAATATGACATTTATACGCAGCTAAGCGTTTATTATTGCAGCTTTGGCAAATTTTGTGCAATTCGGCACTTATCCGCTTGTCTGGCGTTAACTGATGATGTTGTGTATTTTTTTACCTGAATATGTGCTATCTAGTATAACGTGCAAGTACTGTGTTAGCTCACTAAACTGTATGTTTACTCATGTTTGTTGAATATTTTCAGAACCGTCCCGTGTGCATAAGAGCAAGGCACCGGCGTGACAACAACCCTTTTCTGCACATATTCAAACTCTTATTTTATTTAAACAATGTTATTGATTTGAACCGTAAGTCCCGTATATAGGACATGTGAATATTATTGGAAATATATTTGAATATTTTATGAGATGTTAATGAATTATTATTATTGTTATTAAAAAAAGATTTTTTAGGGTGTTACACTTTCTATGCCGTCATATCTCTGTACCAAACATGCTCTTAGATTCTTCGTCTAGGAAGTACACATACATATGATGATTGGTTGGTTATATAGCATGTACTTTGACTTAAAAACTCACAAAAGGCTCAATAATTAGTTTGATACATCATTTGTGTATGAAACATGTAACGAGGCGAGATCAAAAACAATTAATTAGTAATTTGTACATTTTCTAAGTTCTTTTTAGTGATGTATATATAGCACATTTTTTTGTTAGAGAGATGGTTTGTGCACAACAAAGATTTACCATACACAATAAAATTGTTTGGACAATAATGCGCTTAGAAATATGGATTCGGAAAATACTTTACAACTTTTAAAGGCAAAAATATCATTATTGTTGTGTATGTCTAATCTTTGTTATGTGTAAATCATTGCCTTTTTTGTTGTTTATGCGAAAGTTTAGATTTGAGTGTGTTGCATATTGTTTTATTATAAATTATGTAAGACCATGAGTAGCACCCATCCCAAACATTTCTCAATCTAAATGTAACATCAGCTTTCACATCACTTTTTCTTCCTTTTCTCTCTCTTACCTGAAACCCAAATATAGTTTAACCCAAACAACCCAAATTTTTTCCTTCCCTTACTGTCTCTTACACAACAAAAAGAAAAAAAAAAGGTAAATGTGCGAGTGCAGTCGGGTTTGGGAACCTGAAGGAGGGAAGCCGAAGAGGGTGGTAGCGCTCAACCCAAACTTACCTGAGGAGCCCAAGCTCTACCCGAAGGGTTCTAGTAAACTCGCTACGCATAGCCTAAGAATGGTAGCAACCCTCTTCTCATCACACCCACCATAAACCCATATCAGTTTTTTCTCCAACCAACTCGCTACCCAGTCACAATGATGATCACTCCCCAAAACACTAAATTCTAAGACCCAACATTTTTGTTTGAAAAACAATTATATGACTCACCTAATACCCAATTACTCAATTAAAAATTAAAAAAATAAAAATGGAGGGAGGGAGGGAGAGAGAGAGAGAGAGAGAATTAGTTAGTTGGCTCCACTACTTCCCATCCCCCGGTGCTCCTCATCCCCTTCCCACCTCCACCCTCGAGTAGTCAAGTGACACCCTTTCCACCCCTCAGATAGTGAAGCCCACCTCCGACTCACTACTTCACTCTAAGCAAGCACAAACCATCAAAAGAATGAAACTTGAGCTTCTCTAATAGTAGTCTTGTGACTGAGGACACGAAATCTATAGCAGGTGTTTTAAAAGGTGAAATCGATGGATACTAAACTTGGATAACTTGTTTGAAGTGAATTATTTCCAAAATGATTCCACCTAAAGAATGAACAAAAGTTATGATAATTGGTGTTTGGCATATTGGTCAAAAAGAATAGTCTGAAAATGACATGTTCTTTTTAGGGTTTGGTTTTCATTTTAGTCTATTAACGGGTATGGTTTAATCACCCCAAACATGTTCTTGCCCAAAATACTAGATTTGACAGCAGCAATAACAAAACGCGTTCATGTTAGACAAAATCCAATGTAATATACCTAAGCTTTCATTTAGTTGTAGTGGCTCTATAATTTTCTTAAGTTTTTCGTTTTGTTCAATCTAATCGTAAACTTGAATCAAGCAATCCAGAAACCGTTTATCAGTTCTCTTATAAAAATAACATTAAAGTAGCAGACTAGCAGAAGATAATTTTACCATAAGAGTAAAAAAACTAATAGTTACCTCTTCGATTTATCACAAGATTAGTAACTTATCCAAACAAATACTCGTATACATAACAACTCGATCGTCCGACATGGATAGATGAATTGACGTTTAAACGCCTTATGAGTTCAACTTTATGAGCTACTAATACCTTTCATCATGATTTTAAAGTTATTGAACTAGCTCGCAATTGAATTGTATTGATTGATTATTAAGGTGCTTTTAAGTGAAAGATAACAAACTTATCATACTTCATGGCATTTTCAATCCAACAATTTACTGGACATCTGTTAACATGGCTGAACCAATTTAAAGTCAAGCATGCATGGTGTTTGGTGTGGTGATAGAAATACAAGCATCTCTATTTACATGGTTAAAGTTTAGAGTCAAATGTAATTTTCTTAACTAGTTTAATGTCCCGTGTATAAACACGAGGATGTTGGAAATCAAAGAAACAAACACAAGATAATAATCCACCAACAATTCCTTGTATTTCTGTAATTTTCGGTACATAGATTCATTACAATAGATACATATATATAGAGGTGGTGACCGGCAGTTATTCCGGTGGTTAACGGCGTCTGACGGTGTCGGTTGGCCGTTTGGCAGTTATCGGCAACGGTTGTGTGGTGGTAACATCATCCTACTAAATACAAATAATAATATATATTGTTTAGTTTAATATCTAATAGAGGATTGTTTATGTAAATATTAAACGTTTATTGTGTAAAATCTTAATCTTAAATATATAATAAATTCACATATCGATGACAAATCAAGAAACATTCATGAAAATCGAAAAATAAAGAAAGAAAATTGATATACTCACATTTTTGCGCTAATAGTTGTTAGCCATTTTAAGAAATAAATAAGGATAATTAGTGAAAAAATTCTAAAAATAATTTGAACCCATTTCAAAATAGAGGATTTTAATTGATAAAATATATTCTAAAAATGTTTTGACGATATCATAACCTTATTATTTTAATATATAAATAAAAATAAATAAAAGATTTGCCCATGTGGTATGGTGATCCTTTAGCTTCTTTTTGAACATCTGTAGACTTTTTTCTAGCATCTTGCTAGAGTTTTAATAATATTTTGATGCTTTAGGTTAGGATGATGACAATGTCGAAGCTCTTTATCTAGAGTATGATTTTCGCTGTTAAAAATGCATGGTGCAAATTGCAAAAGCATCTAGATATCCACCATCATATCAAATCCAGAACTCACATGATGCAAAAGCATTTAAGTAAGCATGTTTACTACTTTGCTTTACATGAGTATGAAAGAATCTTTTTTAATTAAATGATACCTTCAAAGATATGAAATTGTCACATTAATATCCAAGTGTATAAACTTAATAAATGAAAGGGTTTAGTATTCAAAAGTGTATCGAAGTTGTCACTTTTTGTTATTGTGTATACCCAACTTTCAAAACTACCATTTAATGTATCAAACTTCCTAAAACTACCATTTAGTGTTGATCAAGTAATCAATAATTTTGTCATTTTTTATTTATTTTAATGTTCATCAAATGCCACATGTATAGCCACGTCAGTGATTTTTATCACATCAGATTTACCTCTTATAATTTAAATATTTTCATTTATTTTCAAGCCAATTTAACATGAAGATGAAGATGATGAAGAACACCATGAAGATTACCTACAAACCAAGCATGAACATATCTGTGAACTCAAATAGTCGAAACCTAAAAACAAAATCTGTGAACCAAAACCGAATCTAAACCTAAAATGAAAACGCTAAAATTGAAACAAAGATCTGGAAGCAAAATCGAACCAAACACAAACACACAGATCTGGAATCATAAGCAAAATCGAACCAAACATAAACACACAAAAATCGAACCAAAAAGAACAAAGCTTGAAATGAAGAATTTACCTTATCGGAACCAAGAAGCAAACACACAGATCGAAACCCCAAATTGAACCAAGAAGCAAAATCGAAACAAACAAATCTGTGTGAAACTCAGATCGAACTTACCCCAAATCGAACCTCAAGCAGATCTGTGAAGATGAACCCCAATCGAATCGTGAAGATGAACGAAGATGAAGATGAAGCAACACAATCGAACCGTGATGTCTACAGGATTGAACTTACCTTATCGCAACTTGAAAGAAACTGTAAATTGAAAGAAACCCTAAAATCTTGTCGATTGTGGTGATGGTGTCGGAACTTAGATCTGACTTCATATAGAAAGAAACCCTAATCGAAACTAAATCGAGTTCCAAATCGATGGTGAATCCAAAACCCCTTTCCAAATCTTGTCCAGAAAGCGCTGATGGTAATGGTGAAGTCATTGATGACCTTCAAATTGATGTCCAGATCGATGGTAATCCAAGAAACAAGAAGCAATGATCATATGAAGTTGAAATCAGACCCACATAAAACTAAGTCTGTCGAAGTTGAACCCAGATGAAGGCATGGATTTGGTTACGATGAAAATGAAGAATCGATGGGAGATTTCATCTGTTGAAGATGAAGAATCGATGAAGACCAAATGCAGATGATGATAATCATAATAATATTAAAATAACATTTCTTTATGTTGTATTATCTTAAAGAAAAAATGCCATATCACTGACACGTAAGCATTAACTTGTGCCACGTAAGTATTAACCTACTATCACAAGTTATCATATACTAAATGGTAGTTTTTGAGACTTTAGTATACTAAATGGTAGTTTTAAAAGTTGGGTATAACTTCAGTAACCCTAAATGAAATCGCCATATAATTACCAAGGATAAGTAATAATATAAAATTAAAAACAAAGGGATATAGCATGTTACCAATTTTATACACCAACACAAAATAATAATTATTATAGAAAATGAAGTCATTGATGTTTTTAAGCCAATTTTTTTTAATTTAAATTATTATTTATATGAGATACAGGTATAATTAATAATGTAAAATTAAAAACAAAGACCACATATTTTGTTTAGAAAAGAAATCCAACAAACTATATATATGTATCCTAACAGATTTAATTCATCTTTATTTAGTAATTTGTCATGAAATAATCCACTTTGATTTTTGTAGGTTCATATGTATCTAGAATCTTGTCACATCCATCTACCAAACTCTATTTTGTTTTGAAAAATATATATACAATCATTGATATTCAACGGTGGAAAATCATTTAGAAGATGATACGAATTACTTTAGAATTCAATGATTTTATTTTTCGTACAATAATATTTGTAAAATAAGATAAGATGGGTTATTGTCGACTCTTCAAGTGGTTTATGTTTGTAATCAACTCTTTAATGCATTATGAATGGGTATTTTCGGCCTCCTAATTAATATCTTTCCTTAAAAAGTCTTTTATTAAGAGCGAAATCAAAACTAATTGATTCATTGACGTGACACGACATATAAGAAAATTCGTCTTATTATAGAGGTAAGACAATCGACATCTTATTTTTCATATCATTTTTCAAACATGATTGAGCATGGGTGTTGCAGTATCATAGAACGCACTCCCAAAATCAAAACAATGATTAATTAGTAATAATCGACACAAACAAAAACGTAAATTTAGATCGAAATCTCTTTTCACGAAGGAAAGTACAAAATTTGGAATCATAGCAAAAAAAAAAAAGTACTTTGGCCTTTTGGGGGCAGAATGATCCAAGATTCATGACTGTAGTATAGAGGTGCATAAAAAATCCGAATATCCGATTTCGCGCAAAAACTATCCGTAACCGGTTTTTGGGAAACCGGTTTTTTTTAAAACCGG
>JAUEJL010108692.1:0-12676 GCA_032274825.1 Drosophyllum lusitanicum | reverse complement strand
AAATTAAGATGGGCAAATACGATTTTATATGATTTAATAAGGGCATATATGAAATTATCTTTAATAATTTTGACTCTGAAAAGTCAAAATTGGTATTTTGATTTTAAGTGAATGAATGGTCAAGATTAAATATTTTTTTAAATGAATGGTTTTGATCGTCTAATAAATTTTTTCAAATTAGTCTTTTATTTATATTAGAAGATTGTTAGGAAGATTGTTAGCTTGTCATTTATTCAAAATTGTACTTGTGTTGTTTGTTACATATTATAGGTGTATTTGCGAAATGAAAATCATTGACACAAATTACATCTCGTTGCTAATTGATCTATATTACGTGATTTCGACAAAGCTATTAAGGTATAACATTTTGTATTTTTTTCTTTTTTTTAAAAGTAACATTTTGTCATTTATGATCAATTCGTTTAATCTTCTAACATAAATAAAAGACTACCTTTTATCAATTTAATTAAAGAATTCTATCATTTCATTTAATCAAAATTAAATTTTAACCGTCAATATTGAAACTCAATTTAATTTGCAATTAATTTTACATCCTTTATAAAGTTGTCATAAATCAATTTTCTATGTTTACTGAAATTAATATAAAATTTTCTAGTTTTTTAGGAAGTCTCAGTTTTGCATTCATACAAAACAATCATATATTTATCTAAACGAATATAACATATTACTTTCACATAACATGAGTCATAGACCATAGTGGTATAGTCTATATTGCATTAACACCCCCATCTATGCTTGCGTAAGTTAATACCGGTGAGTATTCTATTTTTTTCAAGTTTTAATGCAGTTGACTTGAATTTAAATGGTTAAGTTATTATAGTAGGGTACTAGTAGTATTCACGTATCACGTGGATTTTTGAGACCCTATTTGAAAATGAAAAATGGACCCCTTAAACAAACATAAACATATAAGCAAAAATTCACCAATACAGCGATATTCCAGTAATTTAAACACAATAACGGAAATAAAATAATTTATATTACATAATTACTTGATCGAAAAGTTTTCTTAACATTACTGGAAGCAGAGTATAAATTAACTATTAATTATGAATACTTTATAATACATAGATCTCAATATCTATCATTATCAATTTATTAAGTATTTCGTGTGACATTATGAATCATAAGTTGGACTTCAACCGCTCAAGTCATGATAAACTTATTTATGCAGATGTCACCGTTACTGAAATAGTCACAGTCATTGAAATAATCAACAAAACTATATATGTAATATTTGCATATAGATAAACAATTAAAATTCGAAACATTAAACAGCTATTATATATCTAAACAAACCTGGCTTGTGATGTTGATCGAATGTTAGATATTTTGGTTTCTCCTTGATTCTCTCAACATCAACGCCTCGTATTTTATTATCGATTCCCGAACGAATAGTGAGTTTTCCTAATATGTATTTTCAGGCTTATAGATAATTATTGTAAATATGGGTATTCTATTTTATTAAGTTGCTTTGAAAAATTATAAATAATATATATAATTTAGCCATGTACGGTCGTATCTTCTACATTCCCTAAAAAACACTATCGTCGAGCACTATAAAAGTATAAAAGATATCAACATGTTCTCTCTTTTCTTTTCAGAATTTATGATTTATACATGTAATCGGGGAGTTGACGAAAAATAGTGCTGGTTTTTAATAGTACTTAATATATTAATCAACTAGATTAGATATGCGTGTGATACATGCGTTAGTTTACAAAAATGATAAAAATTAAAAATTAATAAAAATATATTAAATAATTATAAAACACGAAAAAATGAGAACTTAAAAAATGTTGTTCACGCCGATGCGAGGTTGAGGGTAGACGTGATAACAAAAACGTAGTATCATGGTATGAAGATATATGATTTGATTTCTTGTATAAGTTATCAATAATTATTGTTACAATTAAGACAATAAAATCATGTATTTATTGGTTATAATTAAATATCATATTTATTGGTTATAATATGATATTTATAAATTAGGATTCACAAATATAATATTTTAAGGTTTAAAAAGAATATATATAAAATTCATCTACTAATTTTGATTCAATTAAAAAAGAAAATGCTAAAATTAATTTTGGTTAAATAAATAATGATAATTTCATCTATTTTACATGATTAGTAGGTAAAGTATAACAAACAAGGTTCTAAATAACGTAAGACGTGGCGTGGCGGAAAGTTCGAGTCTCAAGCATTAGATGCCATGGCGAGGTCACGGCATTTCACAATGCGCGACTTAAGGCGAAAATTTTGTATATAAATTCTAATTATGTATATAAAATTATACAAACAAATAACTATATATATTTGACTAATATGGCTTAATACCTCTAACACGTTCAAAAAAACACGGCTTATAACAAGTAAAGACATGTCAAGCAGGATCTTAGCGTACGCCAAGCTTTATGTCCAAGCCTTAGACCATGTCGTGATGGTATGGTCAAGCCTCAAACCATGACGAAGCCATGACAATTTTTTTAAAACCATGATAATAAAGAACTATAAAATACAAACTAAGGAAGTAAAAAAGGAAAAAAGAAAAAAAAAGAACTATCCAATATACCCCTATAGTTTTGCTGCTTTTGCAACATCAGATTTTTCAGTACATGGAGAGCAAAACTGCGATCGAGGATTAGGGCAAGAATTTAAGCCCCGTCAGTCACCACCATCAACGCGGCCTCACGACTCCTTCCCTGATCGTCCCCGTTTAATTAATTTGAGGTGATTTCACTTCCTTCTAGGGTTTCAATCATACTGTATCTTTTAGACAAAATTATAATGCTTCGAGAAATTCGTTTTTTCTTCTTTTCGCAATTAAGTCATCTTGTTACTGAGCGAACTGATATAAAGTTACATTCATCTTTACTAGAATTTTGGCCCTAATGTTATATATGCGACGTATCTAAGACTGCATATAATATCATATTATAGTATGCTGCTAAAGTCTGTTAATGGTTGAATTTGGAAGAATAATATGAAATTGAACCTGCAAGATCTGTTGTGTGGACCATGATGTTCAAAAGTTGACTTATGGATTTTTAGATTTTTATCAAAGAACACTTGCATACAACTGTGTAATTGTGGAGTGCAGTTTATTGTTGGACAGATGCTGATTAGTGATTATAAATATTGTTGGTGTGATTTCAGGGTAAACTATAAATTACAATGGGAAGTAAAGGTAGACTTCCTCCACCTCATCATTTAAGACGGCCTCTTCCTGGCCCTGTGATTGGACATCATGATTCACTTCCTCCTGAAATGCACCCTCATCATCATGGTAGTTTTCCTCCATATGATATGCCGCCACCGCCACATCCAGAAATCATGGAACAAAAGCTTGCTGCACAGCATGTTGAGATGCAGAAACTTGTAACAGAAAACCAGAGGTTTGCTTCTACTCATGGAACCTTGAGGCAAGATCTTGCTGCCATACAACATGAGCTGCAAATGCTACATAATCATGTCGGCGCTGTAAAAACAGAGAGAGAACAGCAAATAATGGGACTCTTAGATAAAATTGGGAAGATGGAAGCAGATCTTCAAGGTGCAGAGCCAATTAAGTTGGAGCTGCATAAGGCAAGAGCAGATGCACAGAGCTTACTTGCAGCTAGGGATGAACTTGTTTCAAGAGTGCATCAATTGACGGAAGATCATCAGCGGGCTCACATGGATTTGCAGCAGGTCCCTGCTCTTATGTCAGAACTTGAGGGCCTTAGACAAGAGTATCAGCATTGTAGGTAATTTTTCTGCTTGAAGCTGTTAATGTTCAAAACTCTAGTATTTGATTGAATGATGGCCGGTGTAAGTTTTTCTTAAACATTTGTTTGAGATTCAACATGCTACGCAAGAATATAGTTTGGATTTTCGAATAGCACTATAATGATACAAATCAAATAGGTAAACCGTAAACTTGTATTAATCTTATATTGCTGAAAACCAAGAAAAGAAATCCCTCAATTCTAGCTGAAGGAAGTCTGTAGTCAATTGACTTTTTTTAAACACTTGATACCCCAGACACCCTTCTCCTAACGGCTAACACCATGGTTCTAAATAACGTAAGGCGTGGCGGCGAGGTCAAGCCTCAAGCTTTAGGAGCCATGGCGAAGCCATGACGTTTTTTAAGGCATGACTTAAGGCCGCAATTTTGTATATATTTTATAACCATATATATCCAATTTATCATTATTAATATATAAATTACATAAAGTTGCACGAATGAGGAGCAAAATAACACATACAAATTACAAAATACAAATTTATAGAAGTTCAATACATGCGATGACAAATCGTATACAAAAAAAGTCCAATTAAAAAAAAAGATTTTCTATGCACCACGCCTTAAAAAACTCGCCATTTGGAGCGTAAAGGCACGCCTAACACTCACGCCTAGGGTCATTTCTTATCGGCGGTGCCACGCCTAACTTCATGGCGCCGCCATAGCACGCCTTTTAGAACACTAGCTAAGACTACTCATACCCGCCTAACTTCAAGAACAATAAAATGGTAATCAAGGAAATATATTTCTATACTAATTAGGAAACAAATAAAATTTAAGATTCTTCCATCTCTGCTTCCTTAGTTAATTGCCTGGGACCTTGGGACTTGTTTAGTTTGGTGCCTTTGACACATCTTACCCCACTTTTGGTTATCTGTATCATATAACTACGAAAGTGTTGCTCGTTTATTTAACACATCTATAAGGAATTTGTTCCTGCATGGTGTTTAAAACCGTTGTTTTAGATTTCTTTAAGAAGCATTAAACAAGTTTGTTACCAGAGTTGTCTAATCCAGCAACATTCTAATGGTCTATTTCTGGGTGTAATGTAAGAGAATCATCATGTAGTGCAACTATTAAGAAGTCTTAGGAGTTAGGATATTTTTTCCAGGTTATGTAATAATTTGTAATACACTGAAGAGTTAGTTATTCATGAGAAACCTAATGGGTCAACAGGTCATTAAATGGCTTGTTCTTGATGTTAGATGGACATGTAAAGTGTGTTAGTAGGTAGTTATTCAGGGTCCAAAAGAGCAATTATAAGTTGTACGTAGCTTTGATGGGATAGCTATGGTGTTGATATTAGTTATTTAAGGAATGTCAATTGTGTAAGTAGTTTAGAGCTATCTAGCCTCTAGTGTTGGTCTGGTTTGATTTTTCTGTCTTATGTGAGAGCAAAAAGGAACTTGCTCAGGTGGGATTGGGTATTGTTGTTGTTGTATTGTTGAATTTAATCAACAATGTATCTTTGGTTATGTGGATGTTTCAGGGCAACTTATGAATATGAGAAGAAATTATACAATGAGCATCTCGAATCTCTTCAAGTGATGGAAAAGAACTATATGACTATGGCCAGTGAGGTGGAAAAGCTTCGAGCAGAATTGAAGAGACATGCTGAAATTGACAAGAGATCAGGTACATCATTCATAGTCTAATTACATTTCTTTTCTTGTTTTTTTCCTGCTGTGTTACCATCTTATAATGATATTATTTATTTTCTCACTCATAGCTGCTGGGCCTTATGCCGGCTTTGCTGGGCACAACGAGAAAGAAGCTGGCCATTATGCTGTTGGACAGAACACTTATGATGATGCCTATGGTATTCCCCAGGTTAGAAGAATCCATCTGTTTCTCCTTTTTTTTTTAAATTTTGGGTTGAATTTTTATGTGTTGAAATTGAACCTGATAATACCATTTGCATATGAAATTTGACGTTAGATTACCAGATTATAAGGATGAACGAAGTGAGCCAGATGTTTATATTGGGTGCCTAAAACGCTGCCTTGCGTTTTATTTTTCTAAGCTGATGCATCCTTTTAGTTTATTATATATGTTGACAGCATATTGCATTACAGGGGCGGGCCCCACTTCCTGGAGGTGTTGCTGGTGCAGCTGCTGATGGGAATGCTGCGGCCGGAGCTCAATCTGGAGCTACTGCTGCGAGGGCTGGTTACGATGCTTACAGAGGACCTGGACCCGTGGTTCCTGGTTATGATGTGCAGAGAGGACCTGGGTTTCATAAAGGACCTGGTGCACCAGCCTATGATCCACAAAGAGGACCTGGTGCACCAGCCTATGATTCACAAAGAGGCCCAAACCAACCAGGTTATGATGCACATAGAGGACCTGCTGTACCTGGTTACGATTCATACAGAGGACCTGGTGGAACCGTGTATGATAGACACAGAGGACCTGCACAGAGGGGTCCCACTTATGATGCGCAGAGAGGGCCCCAGTTTGGTGGGCCTGGGTATGAGGGGAACAGAGGAACCAGCTTTGAGTCACCCAATGGCCCTTCTGGGCCGCAAGGGCAAGCTATGCAGCAGGCAAACAATTCGGCTTTCGGTTCTGTGGCAGTAGCCGCTCATGCTGGTGGTGGTTTTCATGGAGCACAGGCACAACCACCACCGCCACCAGCAGCAGATGGTAACCACCCAGGTCGCAGATAAGCTTGCTCTTGTTTTGGAATCCAAACTGAATCTTGATTTTATTTCTGTTTGTCACTTGACTGTGACCTTCTCGGTTGATGTTGTAAGGTAAATTGAGAGTTGTGCTAGAAGTGACACAATTATGAGGTTGCTTTCTTGGAAGTAATTTGCCAAATACATGGCACTATTGCAGCAATTCACTATCTTTAAAATTTACAACTGGAACTTGGATCTTTTATTACCTTCCACATATTAAATACTCCCTTCACACAAAAACTACGACTGTGTTTGAGCCCTGTCCGAGCTTGGCTCTTAGCTTGTTGAGCTTGAAACACCCGGCTCAGAGCTGGGTGCCTGAAACATTGGTTCTACTTCTACAGTCCTACAAATTGATTACTGTGATTAAACTGCGGCCCACAATTGCTCATACAGGGTCTAACTAATTTATGCTTGACTAGTTTGAACCACACTAGACCAGAGTTCTTGGCTTTGACATCAAATTAGTCAAACTGGAATTTTTAAAGACTTTTTGATGCTGTGAGGTCTGTTTCCTTATTCACTTGGACTATTGTAAAAAATTATATAATTTTTTTTTTCTAATTTAAACTATTATTTAATATATCACCCTTACAACTCTAATATTTCAAATGAACCCAACCAAAAATGGAGTAATATCATATATCTTTCCCCTTCTCCATAATCGAACTACCTGTAGAGTCTCGTAACCGACTTCTCCATCGAGCGACATGCAGTAAACTCACAATCAACCTAAACTCTCAAATTAAACTACATGCGTCACATCATACACATATTCATCAAATACAACAATCTCGTAGCACCACGATCAAACGCTATAAGTTAATCAAGATGCTACAAGTTGTATACTTTGCCATTTGAGATATAGACAAAATATTTTCAAGATGGAATGAGCATAAAGTGTACACTTATTCTACGACAAATTTAGCATTTTAAGTACTTATTTTAGATTCTGAAAAATTCATCTATCATTCAGTAAAAATGAAAACGGATTCCATGAATTACATGTTAATTTAAAAATCTTAAGTCATGCTACTTATTAAAGCGGTATAAGGTTATAATTATCATAAACTTGACAATGGATGAAATTTAATATTAATATTATGATTATGATTTTTGATTGTATAAATAGGATAATATTTAAAAGGAAAAGAGTGTGCAATAAAACACCTAAGATAAGTGTCTTTACACTCACAAACATTATCTAAAGTGTTTATAAGTGTAGAAAGTTAGAAACATTTAAAATAAGTGTTACTAGAAGCATATATCACATCTCTTTATTAAAAGTTTAAATAAGAACACAAGATAATATCAAGTAAAATTTATTGATATATAATCAAACTTTAAACATAGCTTATAATAAGGTAAATTTATTAAAAGAAGCATTTTCCTAAGATATATTTGCGTTTTCTTAAATAGATATACATTTCTTATTTTTTTAATGAAGCGTCCCTTGATTAATTAATATTAATACAGAAATAGAAAGTAAAACCCCATTAAAAACGTGCAATCCGGCAACCAGGAGGGGATAGGCAAATACTAGCAAGATTCAAAATTTTGAGCTTCCCGCTAAGGATCCGCGCCACCGTCATCAGCAGCTAGACCGACGATATTGCTCGGCGGCATTCGTAAGAGGTCTCTCTCTCTCTCTCACACACACACACACACACATGTTTAGGATGCGATTGCTTCGATAGTCGTTTTGGCTTATAAATTATCTATAGTAGACTGTTCGTTGTTCAAGCCCTAATTTTTGAACTTACAGAATTGCGTCTACCTCCTTGTTCATATTATGGATTCGGTTGTCGCTACGGTTAGCGGATACCATGGATCAGAGCGGTTTAAGCTTATCAAATTAATATCTCAATCTGGAGCAAGTTATGTTGGAGCAATGAATCCCTCTACCACGCATTTGGTATGTATTTCAACGTTTGGAGTTTTGCATATCCTTAGAATCGTATATGTGGTTTCGGTTATTCTATTGGTTCTGTAACCTAAATTGTAAATTTTTTGGTTGATTGATTAGGTGTGTCGCAAATTTGAAGGCAAGAAGTATGAACTTGCCAAAAAGTTTAAGACAATAGTGGTAAATCATCGATGGATTGAGGATTGTATAAAGCAAGGCAAGCTTGTCTCTGAGCGCCCCTATATGAAGCAATGGTATAGTTAACAATGTTCTAGCATAGTCTTTTGGTTAGTTGGCACTACTATTAGTGCGATTGTGTTTTCCTGAACTCGAATTTCACCTTGGTAATTTCATATTACGGGTAGAACAAGCTCTTCATTCATATTATGGATCGCATGGGTAACTTTTGACTTTATTGAAATCTTTTCTTTCCCATCTTTACTCGAATTGACTTTAAATTTTTTTTATAGTGGGTTTGTGATGGGGCCTTTGCTTTTGGAGGTCCCAGCGACTGCTGATGAAAATATAAGTGTCTTTGGTGAGGTATCTACCACCAGTAAGAACTCCAAAAACTCTGTGATTGAAGTTGAATGTGGCGATGATGATTGGAGTGATTCTTGGTTGTTAAAAGAGGTTAGATGTGACCTTTTAACTGCTTGCTGATACTTGAGAATCATTATGTTTCTAGTACTTCATTTGAATCTATTGCCAATGCTTAATTAGCTCAGAGAACATGTATTCTAAAGCAGATGATGTGATTTCAGTATTGGAGATTGTCTTTTTAAGTCATGAAAGCTGTTAGTATAGGGTGAGTTTGGTTAACAAGTCAACAAATAGGCATGACAACCCTCCCAGTAAGAACTTAGAACTGATGAAATTAGAGAAGATATGTTTCAATAGTCCAGTATGGCATCTTGCTAATGATGCAAAACCTGGGTTAGTCTTGTCAAGTTGTCATCATCCTAGCCATGCTTATGGAGCTTAGTTTGTATTTAGCAGGAACCAATCTGCCTCGCTTATTGCTTTACTTGAACCTCTGTAATTTCTATAAATTATAAATTGTGCTTAGTCAGTTGGTCTATTGCATGCAAAATTTCTGTTAGAATGACTAGGACTGTAGGAGTGAAGGTAATGTTCTTTTTCTGGACACTGTAGAATTGATAGACCACTTGGATTGCATATTTAACAATGTAAATTAAACAGAATTAAGCTGATGCCTATCTGATATAAAAGATATCCATGGCATACGGTACATTATATATGCAAAAGTTCATGTACTCTGTTATATGTACAAGTAGATCATTTACTGGTCACCAAATGATTAGTTGCACGGTTCCTTCTGTTTTCTGTAATTTCAGCAATCAGCCTTGTCTTTTCTCTTGTCATCATGGCCGTTAATAAGTTAAAACTGTTAGATGTTGGGCTTGATGGCCTGCTTGAATAACAATTTAGGCATTGGTTATTCTTCATGCTATTTTCAATGTAGAACCTGCTTCCTGACTTGAGAAGAAACAAGGATCATTCTAATAGATTAAAGAGAAAAGGCACCGAGAAATGCTCAAGGGACGATGTCTTGCTCACAAACAAATATGGTTTAGATGAGTCTCCTTCTGTTGGCAAAAGAAGAACATTGGTAAATTTGGTAGCTATTTGTATGTACAATAGTAGTTGAAATATTGTAATTCTTTACAAAGTCTTACTCCAATTCTATTTTTTACAGTCTGAGGACAAAAGTCATCCTTCCCCTTCACATCACATGAATCAAAAACAGAAAAAGAATACTATATGTGAATCCTCCAAAGGAAGGCGTAGGCTGATGCATATGAATAAATGTAATGAAGTGATATCTTCAGATTCGGAGGAGGATTCCCAACATACAGATGTTAATAATGATGTCGACATTGATGAGCGTTCTGAATATTGTGATAGGCATGAAAGCGGAAGACCTTACGAAAATAGGTCTCATGAGCATGGGAAAAGTAGAACAGTAATCTTAAAGGATATTGAAGAGATTGAAGATTTGGGTACTTGCAATAATCAAGATAACTCTTCTGGAGCTGATGATGACTCTAACGAAAGGGAACATAATCCCAGATTATCTGAACCACTGCTTTTGTCATGTGTCATATGTTGGACAAAATTTAGTTCAACTAGAGGAGTTCTGCCATGTGGACATCGCTTTTGTTTCTCATGCATACAGAATTGGGCAGATCATATGGTATCATTTTATCTTTTATTTACATTCTTTAACATACATAACCCATTTTTTCATTAACTCATTAACCAAATTTTTAAATAACCAATTTTTATTAACTCAATTTTTCATTACTTTGTTTAAGTTCTAAAGTGATCTTTCCTCTCTGAAAGAGAGAGAGAGGATCGAATAAGAAAACTACTTCATGCCTTCAGATTGAACTTATTTCCATATTCACCCCAAATTATTATTTACAGGCTTCTATGAAAAAGGTGTCTACATGTCCCTTGTGCAAGGCCAGTTTTGATATCATACAAAAGATGGATGATGCTCTATCATCTGATCAGAAAATATACTCTCAAACTATTCCCAACGACCGTCCAGCTATGGATATATACATTCTTCCATATGGTGAAGCATCCACACGTCAGACTTCGGTAAATCTTTGTTCTTAATACAGTCAACTAGTGTCTAGTGATAACCTTTGAATGCATTAATTTTTTATCCACACGCTACACTTAGGGGTTGTTTGTGAAGGCTTATTAAAACTGTTAATCTGTTCAAAGTTTTTTTTTGAAAAAAATAGTTTGAATAATGAAATAATCGACTTCAGGGGTGTTTGGGACTGAGTGCAATAAGCAGCTGTAAGAATATGGGTAAAAGTGTTTGGATTAGCTTATACTATAATAAAACTTGATAAGCACATCTTAGTGTTTGGCAAATTCTGCTTATTTAATGAATTTATAGGTTATACGACCCCTTCTTACAAATTTAGAGGGTATGGATAGGGTAGACATGATCTAAAGTTTTTTTTAAAGAAGGTTATAATTGTAATTTTAGACCAATGAGCTATAGACCGTTTAAAATAAACATATTCAAATGTGTTTGAAAAAGAAGTGCTTATTCACTTTTAGGAAGCACAATAAGCTCTAAGCACTCTTCGTTACCCGAAAGTGCTTTTTTAGCTTTTTTCATAATACACAATAAGCTATAAGCACTTCAAAATAAGCATCCCTAACAATTTAAACAGCTTATGAACTTATTTCACTCACCAATAGTCAATTAAGCAGATCGGATAAGCAAATCTGAACCACCGTTAAAACAGCTTATTGTTGCATAAAAACACAATAAGGAAATAAGAAATGTTAATAAGCAATCCCAAACACCCCATTATCGTCGCTTCTTATTTTTTGGTCATACTAGGTCATGTTCATGATTGAATTTGGTTTATGTTTTCCGATGTACAGCAACCACCTACACCAGTTTGCTACCGGTGCTGTTGTCGTGAACCTGAAGAACTTTTAATAAGTTGTCATAGCTGTCAGATTCGTTGTGTTCATTCATATTGTTTGGATCCTCCACAAATTCCATGGGTATGCGTTCAATGCAAGGATCTTCGTATGCGGTACATGCGTTAAAATTACCTTAACCGTTAGAGTTATTACAGTTAGGCATATCACTGCACAAAGGATTCTTTTGATTTACTTGTAATTTCTTTCGGATCCCCTTTAATCATTACGGTCGAATTGGATCTAATAATCTTAACCTGTAAGCCATAATCACCTCAGATGATGGACCAGAAGCTGGCTACTGAAATTCTTGAAATCTTGTTTCCAGAAGTTGTTGGATTGACTGGTTAGTATGTTAACTGTTAAGTAGACATTGAAAGTAGAAGTATGAATATTGTGGCATATTTTATAATAAAAAAACTGTGTAAAGTTTCAAATGAATTAAAGACATGGGATTTTCTGTATAACGATAACTTTGTTGAAGTTGGCGGCTTCTTTTAAAACGTTGGTTAATTATTTATTTATAAGGTGTTTCCGAATAAGTGTCCGATTGTTATATAAAAAAGGTTGAACCCTGGCCCAATATTCGGTATCACTTTATCAAAGGCATCCACCAAATTTTGTAAATATCTCGGTGTTTTTTGTTTCATAAAATAAAATAAAGGATTATATTATATATATTAATAATAATCGTATATATATATAGGCAAAAGTTCAAAGGAGAACTGTTTTTCGTACGAGAACCGCGAGAACCAATCTTAGCTGTCTAATTCCCCCTCCAATTGGATTGCCCAC
>JAUEJL010108681.1:0-12676 GCA_032274825.1 Drosophyllum lusitanicum | reverse complement strand
TGTGCTGCTATGAAGACTTAAAGTTACTAGCTAAATTTCTTATTTGGTTTTTCATTTTGACTTTTTAAAGCTTATACAAGTGATTTGAGTTTGATTAAATGGGTTTTGAAGATATGTTCATAGAGAGTTAAAAGGTATTTTCAATTGAGTAGACATAAATAAATACACATCCGAGGGTTAGTGGTGAAGGATAAACTATTGTTTTGGATTTTCTCAAATAAACTATCGGTGTGGTGTTTTTGATTGTGTAGATAAGAGGAATAGTGGTCATACAACTCAAATTCTCTACTTACTTCAAAAGAAAATAAATAAATAATAGTCATACAACTCAGAGCAAACTCTAGTAAATAATCACATAAGACACTAGCAGTCTAACACCCATGTTCCTCAAATACAGAAGAATAAAATCAAATAAAAAAAACTTACACCATAACTAAACAATTGGCATTTTTAAAAAGCATTAAGAAAAACACATGTACCCATTTTCAGCTGAAGCAGCTATTTCAATTTGATTGTCATCTCCAATTGAGATTACTTCAAAGCTTTACAAAAAATACTTGAATACAAATTCGAAGTTTTATAGGAGTTCTATTGCTGCCATGTGTGTTATAATAATGAGAACATATTATATTTGCAGTTATAGTTAAAAAGAAAGTTTTAAAGATTTGAGAGTTAAGATTACCGACGGTGTTTGCATCTATTGTTGATTTCATAATCACTTAATTGTAAGTTTTTTTTGCTATTTATTCACAATATATATTATATGTGAATGTGAATGTTACGTTTATTACTACTTCATAAAACATTTTTTACTTTAAGAGGCCCATTTTATTTTTTTGCTCTGGGTCCTAAAAATGTTTTGACCGGCCCTGATCAGTAGCAGAGAATACAATGTAAACAAGCACAAACGTGCCAAAAATCTCCGCACCAAGACCATCACCCTTGGTGTAACCATGGGCTACAACATTGGCTCCACCACCCAAAGCAGTGTACCGGTTCTTACCCTAGAACCCTTTCATCACACCTGCACCACATATGACTCCAAGACATTGCATCACCATGTAGAACAATGCCCTTGTTAAATATAGTTTCCTGTCCAGTAGCAAACTAGAGGTCACTGCGGGGTTGATGTCTCCTCCTGTTTTACAACAAACCAAAAATATGTTCAACAAACAGAAAAGATTCTGCACTTTGTTATTCTAGTATATGTAAATAGTAGGTACTACTTACAAGTTACAATAATAACGGAAGGTTTAAAGTTGGGTCTATTTGGACTTCAATGATAAAAACTAGGGTTATATTGGGCTTTAATAAAAAATTAAAAAACCGGGCGGGTCCATTGGGTAAAGCGAAGAAAAATAACTAACGGGTCAAACGTCTCTCGCTGAACGGGTGCTTCCCAAACCCTCCTAAACCCTCGAATCGATTGACGGACGGCGGAGATTGAGGACGGCGGCGACCTCCTCTGTTTCCCATCTTCTCGTGGACGCTAACTGCAGCAGGGAAATAATCTTTTCTTCGACCTCCTCTGTTAAATTCCGGCGATTCACTTTGATTTCTGGGTTGTTCCTTCGTTGCCATTGATTTACAGCTTGAGGTAAAACTTTTAATCGCTTTGATTTATGGGTTCATGAATATATGGCTTCTCTGTTCTTAATTTACAGTTTCAATTGCTCGCTTTGATTTCTGGGTTGTTCCTTCGTTGCCATTGATTTACAGCTTGAGTAATCGCTTTGCGCATTTAGCAACAAATTTTAAATTAAGGCATATCAGTATATCACTATTGATTAAAAATCAAATTTTCTTGTTCTTTCTGTTAACATGTATTAAGGGAAGAATAAGACTTGTCATTTACGAATTAGTTGTATAAAAAATCAGGAGTTTTAGACTCTCGTATTGTCATATGCTTCTGAATTTTATCCTCCCAAAAAAAATGCAACACTTGACTTAATATGTAGCTTTGGTTTCTTTCTTTTCATGTAGATGACCCACAAGAGGATGATGAAGTGTGTTATGAGTTAAGAGTTATGAAAGTTTGTTGGGTCACACCTCTCCTGGGTCATAGTAAATATGTAGCTTTAGTTAGATATTTGTATGTATTACTGCTAGAAACCATTAGATTGTGACAATGTGATTGCTTATTGCTTGTTTCTACGGTGTAGGGTGTAGTGTGAAAGTAGAATGTGTCAAATTAGAGTTCGTCTTTTGTCTAGTTGTTATTGATTTATAAGTTTTTTTATTTTTTAAAAGTGACTCGCTTCGACCAGAACAAGTTTTGACCCGCCCGCCCGTTCGTTTTGCCACCACTAGTAGTAGTTGATGCTGATTAACTTGAAGTTTGTTTAATGCTTGTTCTTACAAAAAAAATTGAAGTCAAAATTTTGTTTTCTGTGTACCTTCCCATATTTTACTATTGAGGGTCAAATGGGTATATACTTAAAATCAAAATTGATGAGAAATGTTTCTTTTTACATAACAAGAGTAGTAGCTTCATGTTAATATATAAATTTAGAATAAGCTGGGCTCTGTTCTCAAGAGGTATATGCACAAGCAAGTCTTTACATGTGAAGATGTAATATGCTATAACTTGTAGCCCTTTTGCTTGTGAACAGTAGTGATTGAAGTATATATAGCCTGGTAGCATTGGACTATAAGTGTTGTAAAGAAAAAAAGTTTTAACTTTTTTGCAGTTAGGTTCATCTTCTATTTGGATGTTGCTTTGTGTCTAATTGTAAGTTCTTTTTGTTCTTAATTTACTATACATATATGTGTGTGTGTGTGGATTTTACCTATTCGGCTATAATATCTTTTTATTGTAGGGCCCCTTTTTAAAATTTGCCCCGGGCCCCAAAAATGACTGGACTAGCCTTGGCTACTTACCACTTAAATCGATGATTAGTGATTTCTAGTTTCCAATTTCGTGATTCTCAGAGGAGAGGGCGCATTGGGTCATCAACTAGTACTCTGCTACTCATGAAGTCGATGTACCCATTTTGGAGAGGTGCGTATTCGTAAACTTATTTGAGTAATCTCTTCCAACAAATTCTTTTGTTCGTTACTTATTATGACTTGTTAATGCAAAATTCATACTTTTGTATAACAAGTAATCAGATCTTGGTAGATGTTAACGAATGTCTTTTTGGAATCCATATACCATTTGCTCGATAAAATTCATTTTTGCTTTGTTTTCAGATTTAAGTTAAATTGCATGGTTATTGCATTGCTTCTTGTAAATTAGAGACTGTAATAAGTTGTTAAGTTCCGGATAACATTATGAGATTTCATAAGATTCTAACCTTTGGTTCTCACTTCTGTTTTGGTCTTCTTGTTCTTAATGAGTTCATACTTCGTATATTCTTGGATAGGTTCTTATTTTAGACTAATTCCTAGAATGTGTTGGATGATTAAGACACAACCTAAACACAAGTCACTTGTTATCACGCCGTGAAATTTAGGGTCATACATGTGTATATTATATTTGTTTTAATATTAGATATTCTTGAAAAGGGTTTTTAGTGCATTGTCTAAGGCATTAGTGATTCTTGTTAAAAGGAGCATTTTGTCCTCCTTTAATTGAGTATGTACTGCTTGAACATGATGTTTATTCACATGTTTGGAACTTACTAGAAGATTCTTGATGATGATATCAGTGATTCTTGAACCAACATTTAGCCTTTTATTTGGTAACTTCCACTTTGAGTAGAATTTTATAATGCTTAGACAATCTTAATTATAGTGATTCTTGAACCAACATTTATGGTTTCTACTCTTTTATAGCCACAAGGGATTGTGCTTCACAAGGAACAAGAGGAACAATTAATTTCGTAATGCACAAGTATGATTCTTCCCTTCCCTTTGAAATGAACAATTAATTTCATTTTACATACACACATGTATGTGCATTAAAGTGTTTATATATATACATATACATACATACATACATACATACATACATATATATATATAGGGAAAAGTTCAAACGAGAACTGTTTTTCGTACGAGAACTGCGAGAACAAATCTTAGCCGTCCAATTCCCCCTCCTTCAATTGGATTGCCCACCCATGAATTCCTTACATGCACCTTGCCACACTCAATCCCCCCACGCTCTTCATCCATGAATTCCAATATCCAAAATGAACGGCCAAGATTGGTTCTCGCAGTTTTCGTACGAAAAACAGTTCTCGTTTGAACCCTCCCCTACTATAAAAAATGTTTTTAGATAATTCTGAAAATTAGAAAAAGTACTTCAATATTAATATAGTTTTTCTTTGAGGAATTAGTGTTTCTATAACTTTTTAAAGAAAAGTATAACAAATCAAAATGGTATGGAACACTCCTCCCTCTCCTAAGGAATGAAAATCCGTAAATCATTTTATTTCCTACATAATTAACAAACACGTTTCTTTTTTTGTTTTCATTCCGCCTTCAGATTCCGCATACCAAACACTCCCTAATGTTAAAAAATGCAAATGGCCAAATGAGATGAGAAGTACCTGTTTAGGTATTTGGACCTCCTATCAGCAGAAGCACGAGATAAAGCTTCTTTGGGGCTTGAAACCAAGTCATCGTCTATGCTTAGTTTCGTTCTTAGATCATCTGGTAACGCCTGTAGAATGTAGATTATTTCACTAAATCAACACCATAAACATACACACATACTTAAATTCTTGTCCCGAGTGAAACGAGAGAAAAGAAGGTAAGGGAAAGGAAGATCATTTTTATGTAGTTGGAAAGAAAGGAAAGAAAGTCGTAAATAAATAGCACAAACCATAACATCATTTACAGCTTTTTCTAGCTGTATTTGTTCAATGTAAGTTCGAGGAACGTATGTCCCATCTAACCCCAACTGCTCCGCAACATATTTTACATATAAACGATCTCTTCCTTGCACCTTTAGCCAATGGGATTATAACACAAACCAAAAGTAAGAAACTTGATAAATAAAAACCATTTTACAAGATTAAATTTTCAAATAAAATACCTGGACATAGGTGCGATTGAGTTGCTCTAACCAATCGGTTTTCACACAAACCTTCTCATCGTAGAAAACATGGCTGATTCTTTTGAGTATGGCAGCAATTGTGTATCCTAATGCCATTAGTCCACCAAGAAGACGAACACTCACTTCAAATGTGATTCTAGGTGATATAATGAATGGACTATCGGTCACCCACTCCTGAAATATATAAATTACATATTCCAAATAATATAACATGATTCTGATTGCATTTAAAAAAAACATGACTCTGATAAAAAAAATATATGCAACATTTGACCAAACACATAACTTGAGAGGCTTAAAGTGAAAACAATGACGATCTGCAACTAAATAGTTTATGAATGGATTGATTCAGTTATATGTTCTACACAAACGGGTCAAATGGGTTTAAATAAAAAAATCGCAAGGGGCTGAACGGATCGAAAGTCAACCAAAGTCTTTCTTATGATGCATACAAACCTCCTAGATTGGTTTATTAAAAACTTTAGATTATTGGTATTATAATAATTTAGTTTTTTATAATCATATTTCCCACATTAGATTATTTAGATATATATTTCTTTTCAATTGAGAAAAAATATTCATACCTCAAACATAAGGTTGTACTTCCCATCCCTATTCCTCATCCTCAGATATGATTGACAAGCTTCAGGATCTTCACCGGGTGGAAGAAGATATATATCATAAGTTTCTTCGTTTCTTTCTTCATGTTCTTGGGAAAGAACTGCTTTCATCTGCTCGGGGGTCACTATCTTTTTAGACTAAAATTAAGAAAAACGAGTCGGCATATTAAAATTCACCAAATGACATTTGTAAAATTCACTCTGTCAACAAGCATTTAGAGATTAACCTTCAAAATATAACTGGGATTCTGGAAACCGGAGAATGGATTGAACTTGTTGATTATTTTTATATGTGCAGTTTTTAGATCAGGCTCAATGAAAGCTTTGTACATAGGATACACCTGTGTTCAAGAGATAAAACTCAAATGTAAATGATTACACTAGAGGTGACATATTCTCACTTGTTTACAGAAACAATGATTAATTCGGATTGTGTTTTGTCTCGAATGGGTCAAATAAAAAAAATCAGCTAAAAAGGAAAGGTGTCAATAGGTCAAACGGGTTGATAACACTTAAAAGTCTTTCTAATGCATAAACCTCCTAAAATCATTTTATCAAAAGATTTGAACTTTTATTGTAACACAAGATTTTATATATAGAGGCCACCCAACTATTAAAACTACTTTATATAAGCAAACAGATAAAATACCGTTTCAGAGATTTGATGAATTATTTCCTCAGGTTCTTGGCCAACACGTTGAATGTCTCTCAAAACCCTCTTGACCAAATCAAAGTGTACTCCACCAGTGACAGAGACACGCAGATCTAATAACGGTCTTAGCTTTTCACTAAGTGCATAAATCCCTTCAATAATCACTATTCGAGAGGAAGGAACTTCAACTTTTCTATTACATCAAGTAAGTAAACCACTCGTATTTAAGATAAAACATAAAAGAATTACCAAATAATAATAATAGTAGTAGTAGTAGTAGTAGTAATAATATTAATAATAATAATAATAATAATTAAAATCATTGGTAAATAGAAATATTCCTAACTTGTAACCAATTCGTGAACTTGACTTAAAATCATAAATGGGAACCTCAACAGGCCTCCCTTCCTTCAAGCCATGTATGTTTTCAAGTAATGTATCATAATCTGTCAGCCTTGGATCTGAATAAAAGCAAATAATACAGTAAGCATATTATGAAAATAAATTTACTTATTTATCATTTTTAAAACAATTTGAGGCTTTTAACAAAATGTTCTTTCTGATCAATGTATCTACTAATTACTTAAATAATCAGATTTATCAAACACTTAAAATGCCTCCTTTGCATTTGATTATACAATTTACAAACAACAAAAGCACATCCAAACAATATCCTCTATAACTTGTTTTATTACAGCTGATTATCTAGATTATTACTAACGGATATCTATAATCACTTTCAAAATGCACATACTTTTGATTGAAATGATTAGAACTAATTACCATCAAAGTTGCCATCAACGATCCGAGTTGCATCATTGTAATTATCCATTGTAATGACAGCAACACTAGGCATAAAATTAAGAACTTTATCTGTAAAAACCGTTTTTCCAGCCCCCGATGGACCTGCTACACCAACTAGTAGTATACCCTCATTCTTTTGAACCAATAATTGGCATGCACGGATTACTACAAAGAAACCCTTTTCAAATGATAATGGATCTTGAATAGGAGCAATCTCATAACGAGATGAGTCTTTCTTTTTGACCAATTGAACTTGATCTCTTAGCAGACCAGAGCGCCTCCTTGGTGATTCAGCAACCAAAGTATTGTCTTGAGACATATTAAAAAGAAAAGGGATAGTTGCTGCAAAAATAAATCATAAGTAAGTGGGAGTAAACCAAAACGTTCAAAAAAGAAAACTTGTGTTTGACCGAGTTGTAGATATAATTCGGTACATGGAGTATATGGTATGTTTGTCTGCTCAAGTGTTATATGTTAAACACATCTAAACATATACTAAAAATCTTAGGAGTAAACAAGAAAAGAACAAAATTAAACTACACTTGGCAAACCAATTTTGAGGATCATTTTTAGATATGAACATTAACTAGGCAGTCTGAAAAGGTGTTTGGATGTTCATATTAAGAGTGATTATGTGATTTTTATAACTAATCAGTTAATCAATAGTACCAAAACCACTTACATGAGAGTGTGTTTGGATGTGCTTTTAGCGTGTGGAGTTGTAATAATCATCTAATCAGCTTTTGAGCATTTGAAATTTCTAATTATTTAAATGCATCAAGGATACTATCTTTCTAAGTAATTTTATTTTACCCAAAGTAAGAAGATAATCAAAGATTCAAAGGCATAATCTTATTATCCAATCTTTGATTGAGGCAACAAGTTGCAATAATCATACGTCAGTTCAGAACACATATCCAAACACCCCCAAATATCAACAAAATAGTATTACATTAATGACTAAAATAATGCAAGTAGCATTGGCATCAATGTCAAATAACAGTTAAATATTCTATGAACGCTGCATAAGGCCATATAAGGCCAAGACATTTTAACTCGTCGGTAATCTCCCTTCCCAATTCCCATCAATCAATCAATCAACCATTTAGCTGGAATTGATCTACTTATACCGCAGTTAATTTAAACTCATAAGCAATTCAAGCAAAACCCACAAAACCCCAACAAAATCAGAAACTGAAAACATAAAATTGACAATGAATTTATTATTTTAACCTAATTTCCGAGCAGGGGATGAAAAATTAACAAAAAATAAGAAATCCGAGTAAAGGGTCTCCGAGATAAGCAGCAAAAACAACAAAAGAACATCGATTGGAGTTGAAAATTTGCAATTAGATGAACAAACCTCAAGAACAAATGAAAGATTCTGACACTTTTTGCAATTAATAACTCCCACAAATATGGAAGAATGTGAAGGAGTGATCCAGAAGGGGGTGCTGAAGAATCTTGTGGGGTTGGAAGAGAGCCAGGTGGTGAGAGGTTTGTTCGTTGACGATGATATGTTAGAAGGCAGCGATTCAAGTGTTAGTCAATTTACACAGAAAGGAGATGTTGATGGATGGATGGAAGGAAGGAGAAGATGTCTGGTTCTTAAATAAGGCGTTTGGCTCTGGCGGTAGATATCTTTTTTTCCAATTACCGCCAACATTTCCCAATAAATAGTAGACTGATTTTATTTATAAATTAAAATTATAAAATTAAAAAAAACAAGTTTTATAGTCAAATTGAATGAGGAAGGATCTATACCAAATTGACCAATAAAGACAATTCTTTGTGTCTATATTATATATTATTACTTGCAAGCATTTAAGTTAAGTCCTTTTATATTTATATATTTTTTAATAAGCTTGAAATTACAGAATCACATTTCATTAAATAGGTATTTGAGTGTAATAGTGGTATCATTTAATAGCAAAAATAAATTAAGATTGAGGGTATTGTTAGGGTTTTTTTTCGGGTTTTCAGTTAGTTAGGTAGGGTTAACGAGGTTTCAATTGTTGTTTCAGTATTTTTAGGGCTAAAATCTAAAATAAAATACAATTTTTATGAAGCTTTGTTAATTAATTTGTTATTTTTAAGGTAAACTGAAGTATTTTAAAAGTATAAATTGAATATTGAACTATATATTATCATTTTTTTAAATTTATTTTTTATTAGATTTTGGTGGCATAAAAAATCACTGGTGACACCCAAAATTTTGAATGGTAGCACTGGATCAAAAAAATGAAAATTTCTACTTCATCTGCAAAATTAACCGGTAGCCCGTGCCACCACCGGACCGAACATAGGTCTGTTCGGTCCGCCTATGGCTGTAGCATACATCATTTTCTCATATTTTATACTAATATTGTGTTTTTATCTTGTTATGTCGTGAAACTCGAGTCTAAAAAGAATTTTTATTCTTGTATTTAAATCGTATGTATAATCGGTTGGGACGTTGATATGGAATACATGTACTATTGATATATAGTAAATATGGAATTTTTATCAATTTAAAAATATTATTTTATGGAAGGAGAGAAAAATACAAAATATGAGTAAAGTGTTGTTTGTTTTTTAAAAGGTAAAATGTTTGATAACTTTTTTTATGTTTGTAGGAGAAAATATGGATCATACTTTATTTTATTTATTTTTACAAAAAAGAACACTTTGTTTTTTAGATTTTAAGTTACCTCCTTTTATACAAAAATGATTATACCCACCTTAATCTTAACCCTAATTTTAACCTAAATGTAAACTAAACCCTAGTTGAAGCACAAAACATTCATGATTATGTAACAAATTTACAGTGTTTCAAAACATTTTAGAATGTAACATATACACAAGTTTAAATTTTCAAATAAAATACCTAGACACGGAATCGAACGCTTGACCTCATGTTAAGGTAAATAATTATTACCACTCTGCCGGACATAAGTTTTTTAAACATTTACGCTTCTTCGGGGACATCCGATAACAATTGGAATAATACAGAGAAGATTAGCATGGCCCCTGCCGTTCAAAATTATTTTACAATTTCCAACTTTTATATTATAATTTTTTTTATGAAAAGACAAAATAGGTACTGTTCATAGTTCCCGGTATTTGGATGAAATTACTATTTTAATTTACATTATTTATTTTAATTTTTTCTTAAAAGAATCAGTAATGTAAATGCCTCATGATTTTAACCTTAATTTTCATCATTACTATTAATATAAATAACTATCTAGCTAAAAGCTGAGTTATGACAAACAAAACATATAAGCTAACTTTATTTTATAGAAAAAGAAAAAAATAATGTTAATTTAACTTTTTAAATATCCGCATAAATTATTTGATATAATCTTATATGATCGCGTATTTGAAAATAGTTGTAGCAATAGTAGATAAAAATAGACAAGGCAAAACAAGGTTTCGAAGTTTTAAAGGTTGATTTGTTAATAATCTCAAGACAAAATATAAGAATTTTTTTTCGGTTTTTATAATATCTTATAGAGTCAAATCTTTGTATTATAAAATCACGTGTTTAGTATTTTATAAAATCTTATAGGGTCATATTTTTATTACAAAAATCTTATAAGATTATGTTTTTTTAGTATTTTTTACAAAATTTAATAGGGTCATTGTTGAGCCAGTCTAGCAGTTCATTGGTCAACCAATTCAATTGACCAGGTCAACCTTGGTTTTAGGCACAATTGAGTTTTCATGTTACTTGATTGTCTAACTTTAATTCTAGGTCAAACCAATGCCTTTTTCTTAAATAAATCTAAAGAAAACATATACAATCATTAGTTTAGGGGGAATGAAGCTTCATAAGAGATTTTTTGTATCATAAACAATGATTAAACACTAATTATGTGACTTAAACCAACAAGATTAGGTAACTGAAAGGTATTCCTCCCTTTATATGAGTTAGGGGGTTTAAATGCAATAGTAAACATATGTATAGATTAGGTAAGTGTATGTATTTGATGTTAAAAACACAAGATAGTTCGTTCAAGTTTTCCACTTCATTACGATAACTGAAAGATCCTGAACTTGAAACGCATAATTACTAATTATCTACTAAGTTTCCAAAAACATTGTAATAAAGAAACTACAAAATAATCAACTACTTAGGAAAAATTATTATGTCTTCCATAAAAATAAAATTAATAGAATATGATTCTTAGCAAGTCTAAAAGGAAAACCGTACACTATTTGTGATATAAATGACAAAAAACAAGAATAAGTTCTTGATTAACATATAAAGTAATGGAACTTTAATACCAAATCTAATATTCTTTTTTTTACCATGACTTATAGAAAGGTATCACCCAAAAGAGAGTTGTCTTTTCTATAGAAATTTTCCTATTTTAAAATACTTGAATATGTATTGAATATTAAGTTAATAGATTATATGTTCGTATCATATACGGTTCGTTTTTAAAAATAGTAAATGTTAAATATTAATAAAAAATATTAAATAATTATAAAACGTGAAAGAAATAAGAATTTTTAAAAAATAACGACAGACGACATCAACCCCAAGAACAACGGTGGAATCATTGACATAAGGGAAGGGCAGACATGTGACAAAAATGTGGTATAATGATACGAAGAAACGTGATTGTATTTCTTGTACGGTGAAATTTTATTTTAAAAAATGTGTAATGCATTCACACCGTTTGGTTTAAATGTATATTTAGATTTAGTTTTTTTTTTCACATTTATAATAAGCATAACATTGAGCATTATTAAAAATCAAAAAAGATTTTCAAAAATAGAATAGAAATCCAAATTAGAAAGATTAGTCTATTCGCTAACTAGAAGAATGTTCAATATAGTTCATACTTAATTCATAGTCTTAAGGGATTAATTCTAGCCTTTGGATTAATGGCATCAATGGTCCAGATTGCATTTTAAAATTTTGGGCGGAGTGGCATTTTCGTAATTCGCATATGATGATTTTACAAATCACATGTGATTGTATATTGATACTAAATCACCTGTGATTGAATATTAAAATTTTAGAACTATGTTTTTTACATGGACTTTATTGAACACAGCTCTCGCTAACTATAACAAGTTATTTTTGTAAATATAGGAAGTGAGTAATAACTGTTATATCTATAGTAGTATATAAATAATTTTTTAAATTTAAGAATTCTTAAAATTCAATCAAAACAACATCTTGACCTTTCATTCTATTTAAATTAATCTCATCAACTTAATTTTTAACCATTTCACTCTATCTCCTAATTTACTTTAACTTTTTATTAATTTAATATATTCTCACAAAAACACAATTATCCACACATATCAACACGATTTCTAAAATCTTATTAACTTCTCTCTCCTTAGACCATCAGCATCCAACCCAAGTTACCTCATGCCACATCAGCATCCACATCATCTTCCACCTTCAACCCTATCAAACCCACAAACTTCCACATTCAACTATTTTCAACCCACATCAAATATTAATAAAAAATATATATTAATCAAAGGAAGAGAGAGAGAGAAGAAAGAAAAGAAAAAGAAAAAAGAAACGGGTTTGGGAACCCGATCTGGAACCCCACCACCATCAACCCAATGGGGTGTGATGGTGTTCCCATC
>JAUEJL010108670.1:0-12677 GCA_032274825.1 Drosophyllum lusitanicum | reverse complement strand
AATTTTAGGGTACCCGTGACCCGAACTGTGGATACCCGCCTCCCTTAGGGTACCCGCACAACGGGTACCCGCTGTTTGCGGTTCGGTTTCGGTTTCCAAAACTAGGTACCCGCCCCGCAGTTGTGGTATACAAAAATTCCACTACCCGCCCCGTCCCGCCACGTGAACACCCCTAATTCTTAATTATACTACAAGGCCAAATGTTATTAAATGACGATAATTATTCTTGTAAATAAGAATTTTTCAAATTATCCATAATATGCTATAATTTCTTTTTCAAACATATAAAACACATTATTAACCGATATAGATGACATTCTGAAATTCGGAATATTACATAATTCACCACTGTAATGGCTTACTAATCCCCTTAACTGATTTTGCATGCATAGACTCTAGAAAAGCAATGGCCTAACAATCAACACTTGATTTCCTCATAAACTGGCTATAAATACACTTAATTGAAAATTGTATCAAATAAAAGAATAATGACCTAAGAATCACACTTGATTCAATTTATCTTGAACTGATTTTGTTAATCACAGTACTAATTAGTTTGTTGCTATCCACAAATTTACAAATCATTTGATTATCCATGTTAAAATTTTACAAGTTATCTTTGGTTGTAGCTGTAATGGCCGGAGCATCGAAGCAAGTAACATCGGATTCAAGCTTGTGACCGAAATTAATTACAGGTTAGTAGTGAAAATCTTTAATGACGTGGTATTTATTAATTTATTAAAATTTAAAAACAAATAAAGTAATGTAGGAGGTAAATAGTTTTCCGGATTACATTATCTCATTTTGGTTGACATTCAATGAACTATCAACAATCTTTGAGCATTCATTGTGTTGGCATCAATGGTATCAATCTTTGAAGAATTCTGGTTTTTAGTACAAATACAAATGAATTAAAACATTCGGTTCTATAGTTATATATATATATATATATAGTATAGAATTCAGGTTTTTACAATTCGGGTCCTTCTTTTAAAAGTTGCTGAAATTAAGGGTGGAGTGTAATGAAATCGTGGTATATGTTTTCTTTAATTGTTGCTGTATTTGAGTTTGATAAAACAGTTGTCAATTATTTCCTTTTATTGTTATTTGACAAAAGTTAAAATATTTGTTTTCCTTTTATTGTTATTTGACAGAAGTTAAAATATTTCCTTTTATTTGACAACAGTTATATTTTCTTTAATTGTTGCTGTTTGAGTTTGACAAAACCGTCGTCAATCATTTCCTTTTATTATTATTTGACAGAAGTTAGTTACAATATTTCCTTTTATTTGACAACAGTTACTTGGCAACACCTCAATTTAAGGAACTCGATTTATAGAATCTGCTATATATATCTATATATTGCAACAGTTAGCAATATATATCTATATCTATATATGTGCAGATTTTAATTCTCTTATAATTTCCTTTTCATTTTCTTTTACCCAATTTAGCCATAAGCCGTGGATACAAGAATGGTGGGGGATTGTGTAGATTTTAATTTTAATTGCCTTATATATGGGTTTAGTTGGTTAGGTAGAATAAGATATTTTAAGAATAACTTTGGTTTCCATGATTTTAATTTCCTTTCCTTATTCTAAAATTACTTTGGTTAGTGGTTTCCAATTTTAAATTCCTGTGTTTAGTTGGTTAGGCCGAATAAGATTTTAATTTAATGGGTTTAGTTGGTTAGTGGCGAGGGATAGTTTAGTACATTCAATTTACTTAAAAATTTAGAGTTTAAAAAGTTGTAAGTGATTTATAAAAGAGTACGATATACTGTATAAGTCAAGCTAAAATTATAAATGTTATGACATTGTCCTTAAAGCACAAAAATTCTACCACATTAACATCTGAATTAATTTGTCATGATCAAATGGAATGGATTGTGGTAATAAACAAGATAATCCATCCTCTTGGGCTCCCATCGACTTATCTCATGTCAACGTTGAAGAGATAAATTACATAATTCCGAGTTAAACCAAATTTGATTTTTAGACCTTTACTATAGATTCCATGTGTCACGGAGTTGTGGTAACAGGGTTGTGCATGTGCTTGAATACTTCTACTACTAATTGCAAATTCTTTTGTTTTGACTTTCAAAAACTTGCAATATTCCCTTGGTTGCTCACCTTTAGTTGCACACATAAACCCTTATTTGTTGTAATTGTAGTTGTTGTGTTAGATCAATTTTGATAAAAATATCTAGGTTGTACACATTAATGTATTTTTTTTTCATATCTTAAATCTAATTGTTGAAGCTAAAATATATAGCGGAAATTCACCTCTTTTTACTGAAATTCCCGATTACATTAGGACCTTCATTTTGATCATTCGACGTATTATTAGCTTGAATGTTCTCATCATCATCAATATTAATTGATTGATTATCAACACCCACGCCACTTTCAACCACATGTGGTGTTGAACTAGTTGGATTCGATGTTGATCCTTGCATAGAACTAATTGGATTTGTTTCACCTCCCATCTAAGTAGAATGACAAAATTACTAGAATACTTCCAAAAGAATAAACAAATTTAGTTTGACTACTACTACAAACGGGTTAGATACAAAACTATGACAAAAGCAGAAACAAAATTAGTTTAACTACTACTAACTGAGTAAATACTACTAACAGATGAAACTAAAAATATACAATTGATATCTACTAAATAAATACACAAGAGCGTAATAATTCGTTTTTTATAAACTGGACTAACAAGGACATAATGGGTAAAGTAATAATACGATAAGACTTGAAATTAAGTATGTATCACATTGGCATACTTAAATGATATTGTATTCTTTAGCATGCTTCTATACTCGGTATATACATACATTCATGTACATAAAAACACCATGTATCATAAGCTTTTTAGAGCTTTAAATTACGGTATCAACATATCATGTACATATATCAGCACTTATTTGTACACATATCATTGCAACTCAGATTAATGATAATTTGACCATGTTTCCCTGCAATCTTAAACTTCCATATAGATGATAAAGCTAACATGGAACCAACACAAATTCAGGCCAAGGTAGTTTCACTAGAGCAAACAGATGAACCAGAACATATATTTGTGAACAAAAACAATGTTTAGTTCATACACACAAAACTATAAATGTGTTGTAGAAACCAAATATTGTGAGATTGACCGACCTATTCTCAAAAGCAAAACAAGGGTTTCACTAATCTGTAAAATTGTGAGTTTGACTTACCTTTACTCACAAATCAAAACCAATTGTTAGCCGTCAAACTGTGGAGGAAGGCTTTGCCGCCGGCCGACTATAGAGGGGTTCGCCGTTCAGAAAATCGGAGGCGAGGGGACGCTAGACGTAATGTGGTGAGAGGGATGAAAAAATACCGTAGTTAGCCACCGTCACCGATGGTGGAGGAATACTTTGCCACCGGTCGACAGTGTGGTTGTGTGAAGGTGTCACCATTCGAAGAAATTCGAGGGGACGGTTTGACGGGAGGAGACGAGTGACGATGAAAAGGAGAGTGGGAATTGGGAAATCTTGTGGGTAGGTGACTCTCCAGGTCAAATTTCAAAAACTTTCAAAGCTCGAGATCGAGTTCGTTTAGGCTCGGGTTGTTCGAGCTTTTAACGATCCGATCCCGAGTAGCTCAGCTCGCTTACATCCCTATTTTTCCTTTCCTCCACTGTAAAACTCAAGAAAGAGTGCACACTTGTTTTACCTAAAAACAACTCCGGCCGCCGTCCCTTGTTTCATCTTCTTTCAATCTTTGATTAATCCTATCACTATTTCTATCTTCAACCTCCGATTTTGATTTGGCATCTCTACTACGCCATCGCCGCTGGCGACAATCTGTTCTTTTTCCGATGTTCATACCTTACTAATAGGCCATCGAACCTGTTGTGTGGACTTCAGTAACCTATAAAACATAAGATCTCACGGTTACTCCGCTGTTCTTATCATCGTCATTGGAATTGGTGAATTACATCTGCTGAAATTATAACTAGAATGTAAAAAAATCTTCATTCTTTTCTATTAATTTCGAATTTACTTAGAATTTCATGGCTAGGGTTCTATGCTACTTTCATTTATTTTTAATAACCTGTTCTACACAAATCAGTCAATGACATATTTTTACTAAAACACAAAAATTCTAACTGAACCAAGTGAATCATGGAGCTGAATCTTGTGTGTTTTTTTTTTTGAGAAGCAAGATTGTATATTAATAGATGAGTCTCAAAGTGGAGACAACAAATACAAAGTTCTCAATAGAACACATAACATAATAAATAACCACAAATAAAGAATATAGTCAAATGCATGAAATAACTACAACAATAACAATACCCAATCTCGCCTTAGCGGAGTATGAGGAAAGTAAAATGTAGACAAACATACATCTAACTGTAGGTGTAGGTAGAGAGATTGTTTCCCTAGAGACCTCCGGTAGCGAAAGAGAAAAAAATAAAATAAAATAAAATAAAATGAAAAATAAAATGAAATAAAATAATATTTTGCTTCTATGTTATAATAATATAAAATTTTTTAGACCATAGTTGTTGCTTCTATGTTATAATTAAATTATATTACATATCATTTTGTCTATTCTCTATCTTTAAACTTGTCATTTATCAATGGTGTTTATTTGGATACTTGTCTTGTACTTAGTCATTTCCGAAAATAACCATTTGACTGGGTGTGTTCGGCAACGAGCTTATAGGGAATTATAGGGGCTTGAGATTCTAATTTTCATAATCCTCAGCTCTCTAGCCTCGTTCGGTATTAAAATTTTGAGGGGATTATTAAAAACATAATCCCCCTAAGCCCCCAAAATAAAATCCTTTTCAAGTAGCTTATAACTTAGGCTTGAAATTCTCAATTAATCAGCCCCAGCCTCAGCTCCAAACTTAGTTAGATTTACAAAACACACCCAAACTCTTGATTAAAACCCACATGATTGGATACCATTTGGTATATTTCTATTTAATTATTTTCAAAGTAAAAATTACTTTTTATATAAGCCCACCAACGAGTTATAAAAGCCCAAAATTGAAGCTATAAATGCAAAAGCTGTTGATGCCGTAACCCGTAAGTCTGTAACCTATCTTTAGCCGTCAAACTTCAAATCCCTCACAAAAGTCAAAATCGGAACTCACGTCGCTAACCAATCAGTCAAAGGTTAGTTGTTTGTTCTTCAAATCTTGATGCCCATAAAGCAAATTCATGTCATGTGAAGAGGAATTTTGCTTCAATTTCTGCTGGTCGTGTTCATATCCAATTAATACGATGAGTTTGTAGATTGATTTGGCCATATAATTCTAGAATTGATCTGATTATCAAAGAAATTTCATCTTTGTTGCCGATCGTCAGCCACAGTGGCAGATCTTCATATGCACTTTGGATCGGTATGTTTACATGGGGTAACAGGGTTAGATGAGGCCCTGATTTACTCTATAAAGGTGGGGGTTTGATCTGGTTTTACACAGTATTTGATTAGGATGAAGTTTTGGGGTAATTATGTTGTATTTGTTGTTGGAATCGGTGATCTCGGAAATACAGTCTTGTTCGCAATCGTTAAAAAACAGAGGTTGAATATGATATGGTTGGGGATACGGGAGGATTATTGATACGCGGAAAGCCTATTACACATACTTTAATCATTTGATAATAGGAGGCGTCGGTAAGACTAACGTATATTTATTGTATGTTGTATGCTAGAGTTCTTACGTTAGGTTTAGAAATGATTCCGCTAAGTTGTATCATTTCTACTCAATTAAGTTAAAGAAGGACTTTGATTATGACATGGGCACAAGGCTGCAGTTAAGATTAAGAATAGATGGACAAAACATGTTTTTATATGTGGCTTCTCTTACACGACTTTGGTTTTGTAATTGAAGTGATTATTCGAAATCATCCTGTAAATGCGTAAAGTAGGAAGTGGATGTGGAAAACCTACAAATTGGAGTGTATCAAGCTGGATGTTTGGGTGTTAAATTAACACTCAAAACTTATCATTTAAGATCGTTTCAAATGTACAACCAGTTTTCAGGAATCTCTATCCGAATAGCGAAAAATAGGAGAGTTTTGTAGCTTGTTGGAGATAAAAATTGATCTAGTGTAGTTTTTTTTAAATTCATGTTGTTATATTGTCGTTAGAGTATTGCATTTTCTTCTAATCGTTCTATTAAATGTACAATTTTATGCGTTATGGACCTGCGGGAGAGAAATCATGTTATTAACAAGTATTGTGAATACGAAATAATATTTTTCCAATTAAGAATATTTGTCAAATTTGCCGTGTTTTTTTTTTTTGAACAAGAAAAAAAAGGATATACTAGATACGGAGCTTCGACATAGGCATTACTTCCAACTAGAGGACCAAAATATTATTAAACTTTCTAGCATGATGCTAGAAACCCAAGTTTTTTACATGATTAGAAGAAGGAAACACAATTACAAACCTACATGGCTACATGGACCAATTTAACAAAATGTATTTAGCTTTAAATTTCATCCACGTAAACAAAGAAGCTTATAATTCATCGATCACCATGATTGCGGAGAAGCGCTTCTTATTAAAAACCAAATAGTAGTTAAATGTTTCTTTTCCTAAACCTTGTCTTAATGTACTAATCTTTACATTACTTCATCATGCTAAATATTTTGATTAGCCAAAAATTACAGTGATAGACATATGAATAAATGAAAAAAAACCTATTTGATAAAGAGGGGAAAGTTCAAATGAGAACTGTTTTTCGTACGAGAACTACGATAACCAATCTTGACCATTCAAGTAGTAGGTGAAATTCATAGATGAAGAGCGTGGGGGATTGAGTGTGGCAAAGTGCATGTAAGGAATTCATGGGTGGACAATTCAATTGAAGGAGGGGAAATTGGACGGCTAAGATTGGTTCTCGTAGTTCTCGTACGAAAAACAGTTCTCGTTTGAACTTTTATCTTGATAAAGAAATCTCCAAGAAATAATTTGTGAGATTAATAAAACATTTAAGAAATAATTTGTGAGATATTGTTTTATGACATTACTCAATTTGGCATTTTGGGCATATGACCAAAAGTTATGCTTGTTAAGAGACTATGATATTGAGCTAGCAAGTTCATGCTCGTTTAGATTATAATATTAAGATCCACATGGTTTATACATAACGTTGATATTAATCGATTTTTTTGTGATATATACTCTAGGGTAAATTGCATAAAAATATAGTTAACTTTATCTTAGTTATCATTGTATACAACCAACTTTATTTTTTTTAAAGAGCAAATTGCACGAAAATACAACAAACTATGTTAATATTGTCATTGTTTGCAACAAATTTTATATGTACATAAAAATACATACAACTTACAAATTTGGTTCATTGTATGCAAGTTACTTATGACAATAGGTAACTTAACGATAACCTGGTAAAAAATAAAAGAACTTTGTTATCTAAAAATACAAAAAAAACTTTCAATTTTGGTTTATTTTATACAATCAGTAACCGGTAATCAGGTTACCAATTGTATAAAATAAATAAAGTTTGTAAGTTGTATGTATTTTTAGGTACAAAATAAAGTTAATTGAATACAATTACAATATTGACAAAGTTTTTTTTTGTATTTTCGCGTGTTTTTTCCTTCTAAAAACAATACAATCAACTTTTATAATCCTCCCATTGTATGCAAGTTGTATACTATGAAAATTATGAAAAAGTCCATTGTATATAAGGGTAACTAAATATTAGACACAGAAAAAAGTTGTTTGCATACAAAAACAGTATTATGAAAGTTGGTTTTATTATTTTTAGTAATTTAAAGTTGATTGTATACAATGATAATTAAAACAAAGTTACTTATATTTTCATGCATTTTGCCTATACTCTAAGCACTAAACTATATTGTTATTAATCATTTTTTATATAATTAAGCTTGGATAATGTTCAATATAGTCCATACTTAATTCATAGTCCTAAGGGACAAATTTTAGCTTTTGGATCAGTGACATCAATGGTTCAGATTGCATTTAAAAAATTTGGGTAGAGTGACATTTTCGTAATTCACATGTGATGCTTTTACAAATCACATGTTATTGTATACTGAATTACCTATGATTGAATATTAAAATTTTAGAACTATGTTTTTTACATGGACTTTATTGAACATAACTCAATTAAGCTTATATATATCAAGTATAATATAAGGAGGTTTTCAATTGCGTTTTAACATTTTTTTTTAATTTTGTGATTTATAAACACCAAAAGGGTGTTTTAAATTGTGTTTTAAAAGCGTGATTTTTGTGTTGTTTTTATAAATGGAATTTTGGAAAAAGCTAGTTTACATATTCTTTTGTAAAATGTCTTTTGAAATTATGGTTCCGAGAATGTGAATCAATCTCGAACACTCTCCAGATAGTCTTAAAAATTATTATGACATGTTTGGTATAGAGAAAGAGATATAGAAATAGAAATAATTATCTTGTTTATTCCGTGAGGAGAATAGTAAAATGGGAAATAAAACAATTCTCTTTCTCTATTTTTAATTCTCCATGGAGAGAAAATGTGGGATCTCAAAATTAACCACCTAGATACATATCTTGAGACTTCACTCACCAAACCCTTCGCCTTTCTCTCTCTCCAGCCAATCAGTACCTCTGCTACTTCTTCGTCTTCTCCACCGACAGAGCAGCGATCGACGGCCACCGGTTCTTCTTCTCTAGCGAATAAGGTATGTCTCGCTCTCTCTCACCCCTCTTCCCGCTCTCTCTCTCTAGAGTTTGGCTGTAGCAAACGTTCTTTGGCGAAGGTATGTCTCTCTCTCACCGGCGGTAGCCTTGGTTAAAATTGCATTATTTGTGCTGAAATCTCAGTGCTACCAAACGGAGGATTCGATTTTCATTCTCCAGAGTAATTCTCATTCTTTGCTATCATTTCTCTGTATCAAACACACCTTTACTTATTGTGTAAGTTTGGTTCAAAGATGGTCTAAGACTCAAATTGTTCATAATAATTTACCTAGTAGCCTACAACAACGAGAACAATACCCAATCACGCCTCAGCGGGTATGGGAAGGTAGGGTGTAGAGAATCAAATTATTCGTAATAGTTTACCTAATAGCTTGATTTAATGACATTTTTGTTAAAAAGTTATAAACACTAGGGATGTATTCAGTTTTTATTTTGTAATTGCATTGTATCTAAACAAGAATTTGGGTTTCGAGTTTTGGGTTATTCGGTTTTGGTTGTTTATCATATACCCGAATAAGGTTGGCCTATATGACTGGGTATTTAGGTTATTGTGATGTTGACCTAAATAAATGCTAGCAACCCTAACTAGGAGTGTAAACAAGCCGAGCCGAACCCGAGCTTGAGACTAAGCTCGAGCTTGGCTCGTTTAACTTAAGAATGTACAAGGTCGAGTTCAAGCTCATTTTGAGCTTGTGTCTAAAGCTTGAGTTTTTGGCTCGAAAGAATTTTCATATGCTTAAGATCGACTCGTTTATTAAAGAATTTTCATATGCTCGAGATCGACTCGTTTTCTTGCTATCAAGATATCTACAAATTTTGACATTTTATAACAGCCAATTTGCCATTGAGGGGGTAAAACCCCTAACATCTATATGACTAAATCGAAAAGCTTAAGTACCAAATAAAACATTATTTTAGGTTTAACAAATTGAAACAAAAACAAAAATAAAAATAGGCCAAGTAAAAAAAGGAACATCACGTTGTTACCGTAAGGCCAAGAGTATAGCCTCCTCCAACCCAAATGCCACATCAGCTTTTCTTACTTTTTCCTTCCTAACCCAAATCAACCCAAAACCCAAGTAGCACCCATCCCAAATCAAACCAAACATTTTCTCTCTCCTACTCTCTCTACAAAACCAAAAAAAACCTCGGGTTGGTCGGGTGCACGAAACCGAAAAGGAAAAAGAAGGGGGAACCCGAAATGGGTGTGGTGGTGTTCCCGAAGGAACCCACACAACCAAAATGAACCCGAAGGTATTCGGGAAGGGTGCTACGGGTGCCCTAATGGGAGCGGGGGCGCTTTCCCGTAAGCTAATAACGAAGTGGTGGCTGTTGCGCTATTTAGTTTCTGAAAATTCAGATAATTTCTAGAAGCAAATGATCTTTTTATGGGACATAAGTATTGCTATTTCATGCATTACAATTGATGTAGAAACCAAATGCATTTTAGATTGACATTTAGATGAATGTAGTGACATACTTCACTAATGTATACTCAAATGATGATAATAATATGCAGGTTGTTCAAAAGATGACTTTGTCACATCGCCTAAAAGGAAATTAGGTGTTAGGAAAAGCCGACAGACATGTATGCAAAGAAAAAGCAAAGCGGAAATCATAGACGTCAAGTCAACCTCAAGCGAAAAAAGAAGAGACAAGACGTCAAGGGTATGATATACTGTGCAAGGTTGGCACAACAAGAAAGAAAAGAAAAACAATCAAAAGAGCCGTTGAGTACCTCACAAGACAATCACCCAACCAACTAGTGGCTTTATGCAAGGAGCTAACCGATGACAAAAAAGCTTTGATAAGGAGCATGGATTTTGAAGTTGTACTAAATTGCAGAATTAAGTCGATTCCGGGCAAACTAGCATACTCCGCAGTGGACCATTTCAATCCGGAAGAAATGGAAACGGTTATTGGAAATCAAAAGGTTAGAGTAGATAAAGAAACAATACACAATGTTCTCGGATTTCCAAAAGGAGACATAAGACTGCGGGTAGTAAAGAGAGCATGTGCGGTGTCGCGGTGATACAGCTAGAGTGGTAGAATAGAGAAAACAGTTTCGATGTCCATCTAAAGGTGCACAGAACATTATAGTGAAGCAAGTCATTGAGCATATTAAATTTGATAAGACACCAAGAGAAATGTTCACGTTTAATATCCTTGTGGTAATAATGACATTAATGGCCGAAGGAACAAAATGTAGAACTGTGAACCAAACATTCCTACCATTTTTAGTGAATGTAGAAAACATTCAAAGGATGGGTTGGTGCGGGTATGTGATGGAGTGCTTAAGAAGATGCAAAACCAAATGGGACTGAACAGATGATAGGAGCTGGTTTACAGGCCTTTGATAAGAATCAAACTAGAAATCAGAACGAAAGATGAAAAGTTTGAATAATCGATTTTCGAGAGGTCGATCGGGTCTCATATAGTTTACTTTCGAGAGGTAAACCAACACTCCAATAATATGAAAACTATCAATCAATTTCTTCATAATGAATATTACAACCCTTATGTCATATTTATAGTCAAATACAACAACCTTCTCCTAAAATAACTCTAACTACTAATCCTTATCTAAAATAAACCCTATCTAATTATAACAACTAAATAATAAATATATCAAATATTTAAAACATACCTAAGTAATAAATCTTATCTAAAATAAAATATCCGGATCATATCATTACTCGGGCCCCCAAAAACACCTTGTCTTCAAGGTGTTGCCAAGATTGAACCAAATTCCATTATCCCATATCATTCTTTGGAGTTGTCTTCTTATAAGTTGACAATACGAAGGATCCGAATCATACAAATTAATAAATCCAACTTTATGGTCAAAATTCTTATCTTGCTTGTGTTTTCCGGTTGGCCCAAGAATGACCATAGACTCCTCCAATGTGTCACCATCACCATCTTTTCTAGTTCGGCTTGACGCAATCCCAAACTTCTTCCGAATACCATCGCTTTCACTACTTTATTCTGTTGTTGTGGCTGTCATTTAACCTCGAGTGACCAAATTTCTTCCCGCTTATTCTTCTCTTCTACACCCTTCTTTTTTTCCGCATTCTCTTCTCCACACTTTTCTCTCGTATTGTTGATCTTGTGTTTAACATTTCTTTTCCCATTTTTCAATTCCTTCCCCCCGACTATTCGAAAACCATATTTTTTTAATAAATTCACAAGCTCTTTGTGTTGTCTTGCACTTTGCGCCATGTATTCTTCAATCGATCTCTCAAAGTCTCTTGAAACCGTTCATAACGGAAAAAGAAAATTAACAAAAAAAAGTTTTGGCCAGATGAAAAGTGCCGCCATGAACAGTACCACCCCCGTAAAAATCGTTGTCGTGAACGGTGCGTGGTGAATAGTAACTTCGACGATCAATAACTCTCGATATTTTTTTGCTTTTTTTCTTCCATTCGATGCTTTGATACCAATTTGATAAGAATCACACCATAAATTAGAACGAAAGATAAAAAGATAGAGTGATCGACTTTCGATAAGCCAATCGGGTCTCTTATAGTTTACTTTTGAGAGGTAAACCAACACTCCGATGATATGAAAACTATAAATCAATTTCTGCATAATGAATATTACAACTCTAATGGCATATTTATAGTTAAAAATAACAACCTTCTCCTAAAATAACTCTAACTACTAATCGTTATCTAAAATAAACCCGTTCTAATTATAACAACTAAATAATAAACAAATCAATTAAATATTTAAAACATATCTAAGTAATAAATCTTATCTAAAGTAAATCTTAACTAAAATATCCGGATCATATAGCACTCTACTCTTAATAGTGGTACGTCACTCAAGTCTTCAATATAAATGTGTAGCCTCTTTCATTTGAATCTATATCTCTTATAACTTAATAACCTTTCTATCCTATGTGGCATCCTTCATTGATCCCTAATTTTTGAATCTAAGTTAATT
>JAUEJL010108659.1:0-12678 GCA_032274825.1 Drosophyllum lusitanicum | reverse complement strand
TTGCTTCACCACCTCATGCTCTTAGTCTTGAATTGTCATTCTTCTAGCTTTGCCTTATCACTACTTACTTGACCAACGCTTGAATCTATTTGTACAACCCACATCTAGGCTTGATATGTCATGTTTGTAGCTTTGATTTATTATAGAAGTAGTCTTGCCTTTCCATATAAAATGTGTGGTCCATGTTGTACATTTGTAAGGAGCTTTGTATGCTACTTGTTTGGTTACTTACAAAGTTTACATTTCTTACCTATAGTTTTATCTATTTTGCTTTAATCCTTATAGTTTGTATATGAAATATTTTATAGTAAATTTGGATGTATATTTTATTTAAATAGATAATGATTATATATATATACACATTTGACTGAAAATAGGGCTGTTACAATTCTCCCTTCCTTATAGAAATTTTGTCCTCGAAATATTATTCAAAAAGGTGTGGATATTTATTTTGTATGTCCGACTCTACTTCCCAGGTGGATTCAATCCCATGGTAGTAGTCCCAATGGACCAATACTAGGGATACTTCTTTGTTTCGAAGCTTCTTGATTTTATAGTTTGTGGTGGCTATGGGCTTTTCTTCAAAATTGAGTTTGTCTTTAAGGGTGATTTTTTCAACTCTCTTTCGGTTAGACATTTCTTTAAATTGGACACATGAAAGATACTGTGTATTCCCTTTAGTTCTTCTCTAATTCTAGTTGATATGCTACTACTCTTATCTTTTCAATTATCTTATAGGGTCCAATGTATCATGGCCGTAATTGACCCTTTTTGCCAAAACGGAGAACTCCTTTCCATGGTGAAACTTATAATAGCACCATGTCACCAACCTGGAATTCAATTGGCTTCCTTCTTTTATCGGTGTAGCTTTTTTGTCTATCTTGTGTAGTTTTGAGTCTTTCCCTTATCTGCATGACTTTGTCTGCCGTTTGTTTGGATAATTTCAGGTCCAAGTAGTTGCTTTTCACCAACTTCCATCCAACATATGGGTGTTCTATATTTTCTTCGGTAAAGAACCTCATATGGTGCTGCCTTGATACTACTATGCTAGCTGTTGTTATAAGCAAACTCGATAAGGGCTAAAGACTATCTCAATGACCTTTCAAGTCAATTGTACATGCGCGTAACATATCTTCTAATGTTTGAATTATCCTTTTGCTTGGACCATCGGTTTAATGATGGTAAGCCGTACTCATTTTAATTTGTGATCCTAATTGCTTTTGGAAACTCTTCCAAAAATTTGAAGTGAAACAACGATCCAGATCTGATACAACGGATATTGGTATGCCATGTCTTGAAACAATTTCATCAATACATAAGTTGGCTAATGCTTCTAAGGTTTGTGTTTCCTTTATTGGTAAGAAGTGTGCTGTATTGGTTAATCGATCAACGATAACCCATATGGCATCAAAACCCTTGGGTGTTTTTGGGAGTCTTGTAACAAAATCCATAGTAATATGTTCCCATTTCCAAACAGGAATGTCGAGTGGCTGTAATTGTCCATATGGTCTTTGGTGTTCAATTTTAACCTTTAGACATATAAGACAATTTTTGATGTAATCAGCTGCAGACTTCTTCATTTTTGGCCACAATATTGTCGCACCCCACCTAGGCGAAAACGTGAAGTGTGATGAAGAGAATCATCATAACACATTGATATATGTATAGAGAAATTTACTAAGTGAAATCACACCAACGTGTCACGACGTTCCCTCACACAAGAGGGGACTTGTGCTGTGGTAAGTCACTCGACGACAATCATAGTCAATAAATAAAGCCAAGAAAATACTAAATAGTTATTCCCACAATCCGGGGCAGGTATATCGGGCTACAAGCCCAAATTTTTATATGTTTAAGTTCATCAAAGTATATAATTTTAAAAGCAAGTAAGCATCAACTCAAGTCTCGCTAAGGCTCTTTAGTTTCGTCTAGGCTTCTTAGGGGTTATTAATAGCATTACCTGAAAATGAACACTTAAAAATGTTAAGATAAAGTTGGTGAGCTCGCAGGTTTAAAGTAAAAGTATGTTGCCATGTATAGTAATTTGTATGACAATTTAACACGTGAAGACATGGCACGCAAATAGGAATATAGTGATACCCGAAACACAAGTTCACCGGGCACGAGTCATTAGTCATTAGTTTTCCAATGATAGCCTACTAGTTGGAGCTACTAGTCGGCTACAATAAGAATGAGAATTCTAATAGGCATAACCTGAACGGCCGAACACGGGTTCACAAGTGCACACACATGCCACGTAGTTGTCACAAAAGAAAACAATAATATAATTAACACGGCATAAAGAATTTTGAAACATGTTTTGAGTGTCATTTTCCCCACATAAAACATATATAAAAGGGGCCACGAGAACTCACCTTAGTTGTGGGTTTGTCACTTGAATCTTAACGTGCTTGCAAATCTACAAACAATTGTATAATTGAAGTTATATTCTATTCACGCGTAAAACTCCTTTTTGTACTAACCTTCTATATATATTCGCATATCTAAATAACATATATATATATATATATATATATTCTATCAGAAGATTATCAGGGACATAACGAGCTTTTAAGAAGTCTTTAAATTGCCATGCAGGTTGGAGAAACCCTTAATCCATAGCTTAGATTTCTTTGTTAGGTGTGTTGCTTTATATTTTCAAAAGTGAACCCTATCCTTGATCATTACTGTGATGGATCTTTTAGCAATCTTCATCTTTTGTTCATAAATTCTACATCTGAATCCGAGCTCCCAATTTCTTTCATCTAATTCGATTGTTTGTTCCTGAATCCTTTCATATTCTTCAATATTTATTGGTAACATAACCCAATCCTCAAATTCTTCTATGACCGCTACGTCCTCACCTTGATATACATAGCTAATTTGATCTTCTAAAATCTCATCATCAGACATGAGGCTATCCATATCATATGCTGCCATTTTTCTAAGATAAATTTTTTAGCAATAATAATGGAATAATAATATATGAAAACATATATCCTTCACACACACACACACACACATATATATAAATATATAGGGGAGGGTTCATACGAAAAGTGATTTATTTGCGAAAAGTGCGAGAAGTAATTTCAACCATTGATTGACTTTTGATCTTGTGGTTCACACTAATCATAATTAATAATTTTATTTAATTTAAAAGGGTAAATTAGTAAACACAAATATATTCTCTCTCCTCTAATTAATTTTCTCTCTCTAATTAATTTTTTATAGATTTTTATTTCTCTCATATTTTTTTCCATTATACTTTTTTCTAGTGGATATTTTTATAATTTTTTTGTCATTATATAAACAAAAAATCACTAATTAATAATTCAAAAATAAACGTTTATTAATGAACTAATATAGTTAATTACTTTTTTAAAAAAATATTCACCGATTAACAAGCTAAAAAAACTAAATCTCTTATTTAAGCACTAATGAACAAACTATTGACTTAAATCAATTAACCTACTAAAAATCAAATTTTTTTAGATATTCAATAATGAACAAACTAAACAACCATTTTTTTCAAAAAAAATCTCTTACTATTCATTGCTGAACAGACGATATCTTACAGAAAAATAAAAGACTTTGAACATCTAAATCACAGATCTTTTAATTAGTCGGTGTTCACTTGTTCAGAAAAAAAATCACAAAGTACGAACCGAGATCTTATTCTTGACTCGGTGTTCACTAGTAATTAAACATTTACAGAACAGAGATCTACTTGTTCATAAACCAAAATATAATTGTTCACTATACTTGAACAAAATAAAAAAAATCAAAAATATAATTGTTCATACTAAACAAACCAACAAGGAAAACCTAAAAATGATTTATATAAAAAATCAGATTTATAATAAACAAAGACTTAGATCTGATCGGCGATGGGAGGTGGAAAGATACGGCGGTGGTCTTCAATGCCGATCTGATCGGCGATGGGAGGTGGAGAGATACGGCGGTGGTCTTCAACGCCCAGATCCGATCGGCGTAGCTAAACCCTAGCCGCTTCCATGCTTTCTGCCGTAGCTAAACACTAGCCACCGCCATGCTTCCGTCGAGGCCAGATCTGATCGGCGATGGAGGCACCACCTCACCGTAAAAGGGCTACTAACTCACCGTAAACGGCGACGGTGTTGGCGATAGATGATTGAACTTGTAGTTGTTGAGCAGCGATTATTGGAGGTCGACGGCGACGAAGCGGCGGACGAGTGGAGAGAGAGATGTGAGGTAAGCCGATTATCACCGGCGGCGGTGGCGGACTTTGAGGACGGCGAATGAAGCACAAGCGCCGGACAATGGTGATGAGATTAATCAGTGTTACGATTAAGAAAAAATAAAAAGGAAGGAGATGGACAGACAGAAAGAAAGAGGAAAAGGGAGAGACGCCGGTGGGGGAGAGAGGAGAAAAAGTGAGAGAGACAGTCTAGGTTTTTTAGTTTTATTTTATGTTATTATGAGTATTGTTTTCATCATAAATAGAGGAGAGAGAGAGATAGTATTTAGGATATAATTTTGAATAAAAAGTCATATTTACCCTTTACTTTATTTAGTTACTAACATTGAATTTTCATTTATTTACTTAAATGCCATAAATAATCTTGGCCATTGATTAAGCAATCCTATGGTCTAAAATGCTTCTCGCGTTTTTCGTAAAAAGAACTCTTTTCGCATGAACCATCCTATATATATATATATATATATATATATATATATTCTTGGGATGATGTTTTACAAAATTAAAGGAAGTAAGAAGTGAAAATTCTTTCTTTTGATACCCCTATTTATCAATACTATCTTTATCTACTTTCATATCTTAATAATAATTTTTTTAATCCCTCCTATTTCTCCTTTGGATAGGGCACCTGTGATACCTAGCAAAAGAGTTCCTAATAGGATGATTGACGTAACTTAATTCTTCTTGAAACTGAAAAACTTGAGCCTGTGTGTGATTTAGGAGTTGTAGGGCTCTTTCCGTTTCTTCTCTTGAGTTTCTTAGCTCATCCTCCACACCTATAGTGTATAATTTAACCTTATGTGTTTCCTCTTGATCCATTGCGCATTGATGGTTGCACTCAATCATTTGATCTAATAAGGCGTTAAAATCTGTATGGGTAAATCTAGTAGGATCTGGAAAATTATCTCCTACTACTTCATGCATAGGATATTGGGTAGGATGTGCTTTGTGAGGTAGAAGTGTGATTTCTTCTTGCTCCCACGGGTATAAAAGTATAAAGTTATTGTTAGCATCAGAGGCTTCAGAGTTGTGAATATTTATAGCCATGTTAAAATCAGTCTGCAACTCCATCGGATTGTAATCCGGTATTACTTGTTTAGGTTCATGGTTCAGGGTTGGAATAATTTCTTCGGGTATTTGGTTCGGGGGATTTAGGATGAAATAAGGATCTTCATATGGTGATTCAAGTAGCCATCCATTTCCGTATCCGAACCTATCTCCTTTGTTTCTTGTAGACATTTGTAACGGTGACAAACTCTTATAGAATTTAAGTTTATGTTAGTTATTTAATGCATAATATACCTTTACTTCTAAGTTCAAGTCTAAAATTTTGTAATCTAAGATCAAACGTAGTTCATTTGAACAAAAGGCTCAGACTCATTATTAGTAAGATGTATGAACTCGATATGCATGCTTCCTATACCCAAATAAAGGCTTTTATTAATATGTACCTATGTTGTGACAAAGCTAAATATCATGACTTAATGGTCTAGGGTCAAACTAGGTTAAGATTAGCTAAGTCCTAACATAATTTAACTTAAACCATCAATCTCTGATACCAACTATGACACCCGAGACTTTTTTTAAATAACTCATCGAGTTTTTATTTATATACAACAGAGTTTTCGGTTACAGCGGAAGCTAAAAATAAAGTAAAAGGCAAGAGTTCTAACTAGAACTTTATTAATAACTAAAAACAACGTCTCCAAGTGGCATCCGGTTCCATCATTTTAATGCCCGAAATCCATGCTTTTCTCTAATGGTTATATCCTGAGATATATATGTAAATGCATAAGCCTAATGGCATAGTGATCTTGTGTGTTTTGTGTATAAAAATATCATATGCATACATGATAAATATGAAATATAAAATATGGAAAATATGTTGAGATCGCAGAGTTTTAGGTAAATTTATTATCTCATTTCAAAGCCATTTTCTGAAATCGACTAGCTTGCGTGCTATTCATGTCATGACTTCTATACAGTGTACTAGAGGGGCTAGACATGTATATGCCGGTAACGACTTAGCAACAACGAGATGTATGATATTTACTAGCAAACAACCATTACATTCCCGCTTTTCATTATACATCTGCAAACAACCATTACGTTTTAGCTCCTTTTATTATTTACCCAACAACTCGAATATATATACGCATAAAAACAATATGTATGATATAAGGCATGAAAGCATTAAATATGATAAACATGGTGCATGGAGTAATTAGACATATAAGCACAAAATATATCACATATATCTCAGTTTTGTAAAGGCATCACGAAACTCACCTTGTTAACTAGTATGATAAATATTTATACTTCCCTTGCTCCTCTTCTTTCTTCTTATATATATGTATATTTTTTTCGTGGTGTTTGTTTCAAATAAAAGCCCAGCTATTTATAGTTGAATATATTTGATAGACATATAGGTAGTAGTTTTACTTACTAGTATATGTTATATGTACTTGATCCTTTATTTGTAGCCATGTAGAGGAAGGCCATTGTATAACAAGATGACTAGTGGTGTCTTAAGGCTTCTTACTCTCTCATTCATTTGTTCTTATCCCAAATAAGTGTATACATATATTATTATAATGATTATTAAATTCCTTTTAGGCCATCGTGTTTATGGGAGAAATTTCTAAATTTTATAGATAATCAACAATAGTTTTACATACCTATGTATGTATATTGATTTACGCCCAAATATACATGTAGTTTATTTATTATTATTATTATTATTTGAAGGTAATTGAAAATTCTTTAGTTACTAATATTTTCAATCTCCTACGGTTATTAGTAATTTGCCACGTAAATTTTATAAACATATATAGATAAGTGATGTAGTTAAGTTTCTAGACTAGAAATGGTTAAAATAATGTATAAGAAATATAGATATTACAATGGACAAAGCAAATCCATTAAGCACTCCAATTGTAGTTCAATCACTCAACGTTGAAAATGATCCATTTCGACCTCGTGAAGAAAATGAAGAGGTTCTTGGTCAAGAAGTGTCGTATCTTAGTGCAATTGGAGCTCTAATGTAGCTTACTAACTGTACTAGACCCGACATTTCATTTGCAGTTAGTCTGTTAGCAAGATTTAGTTAAGTTCCTACGAAACGACATTGGAATGGGATCAAACACATTTTTCGATACCTTCGGGAACTGTTGATTTAGGTCTATTGTATTCTAACTCGAAATAAGAGTTGTTTGTTTATACAGATGCAGGTTATCTCTTTGATACTCATTAAGCTAGGTCTCAAACGGGATATGTTTTCATGTATGGAGGCACAATTATTTCATGACGCTCTCAAAAGCAAACTCTTGTTGCAACGTTGTCAAATCATACTGAAGTCATTGCACTACATGAAGCCAGCAGAGAGTGTATGGCTAAGATCGATGACAAAACACATTTTGACTTCGTGTAGACTAGAAGGGGAGAAAATCCAACTGTGATTCATGAAGATAATGCAGCTTAAGTTACACAAGTGAAAGAAGGGTATATAAAGATTGACAGAACAAAGCATATACCATCAAGAATTTTCTTATATACTCAAGACTTGATAAAGGATAATCAGATTGAAATAAAATGTGTTCAATCTAGTAATAATTCAGCAGATCTTTTCACGAAGTCACTTCCTACTGCAATATTCACAAAACATTTTCACAATATTGAAATGCGTCATGTTCATCAGATGTGATAGATTTTTACATGAGGGGAACACTGCACTCTTTTTCCCTTCGCTAAAGTTTTTTATCCAACTGGGTTTTTCTTTAGCAAGGTTTTTAATGAGGTAGTACTTCAAAGTTGAACTCTGATTTAATAATGTGTCATTCAAGGGGGAGTGTTATAAATATATAGATAACAATATATGGATGAACACATTTTCAACACAAGTTATCTATTGTCAACTTTACCGTCAAATCAATGTCTATGGTAAATCAATAGTGAATTTTGTAGTATAAATACCCCAACTTGTAATGAAGAAAATACACCTTTTGTATGAACTTTTATAAGTTATACAATTCTATTACTTCTCCAACTTCCAATTCTCTCAAAGTTTTAAGGTTGTTTTATTAATCTTGAGCTAATCATTGTTAAAATTATAACAATACTTTAATATTTTTAAAAATCTTTTCTTATATTAATAATTAAATAACTTAAGTGTTTCATCTTATGAGTATTCTTTTTTGTTATTATAGACTTTATTAAGGCTGGTTATTATGGTTAATTCACCTTTCCAATCGGGTTTTTAAATAGGATTTAGTTTCGGAAAATGTATCCAACTTGTCACTTTTTGTTATTGTATGTGAACTTTTAAACTTACCATTTAATATACTGGACTTTCGAAACTTACCATTTTGTGTATCGAACCTGCTATTGTAGTTTACAAGCTAACGTGACAGAGTTTCACTGATGTGGCTAGTAACATGGTATATGACTTGGATTTTTTTTGGTTTAAGATAAATAAAAAATAAAATCGTTATTTTATAAAAATATAAATAATAATAATAATCCAAATATGTTCATACATTAATCTAGTTCAAGATCTCTTCATCCTTCACATGCGATTTGTGATTTCATCTTCCATGTTTTCGATGCCCTCCATACAGATCTGCGATTTCCATCCATCTCAATCTTCCATGTGTTTGATGCCCTCCATACAGATCTACGATTTACATCCGTTCATTTTCCATCTCTACCAATTTAGGGTCTTAGACATGATCGACATCCATCAATTGAGTTGAAAAGTATACAGATTTGCGATTTCCATCTCCATCGGTTTAGGGGTTGCAATTCAAAGGTAAGCGATTTTGGTTCATTTGTTCCGATCCGAGTTCTTGTTAATGTTTCAATTTTGGGTATGACTTTCAAGATTTGATAATCGATGGTTGTAAGTTTTAATTTCTAGATTTCCATTTTGGGTTCTAAGTTAGGTTTCAATTTTGGGTGTGGCTTTCGATTTCAATTCAGATTTTGAGTTTCGATTTTGGCTTTAGGTTTCTGTTTCAAATCTGATATATTATCATCGTTTTTTGTTTGAAAGTTTCTATTTTAGTTCTTGATTGTTCGTGAATGTGGTTCGGAACCAAACGAAATGTGGATTTGTTATCATCTTCTAGATTTCATCTTCCGTTGTACATCGTTTTTTGTTTGAGTTTCGATTTTGGGTGTGACTTTTGATTTTAGTTACAGATTTGTGTTTTGATTTTGGATTTAGATTTCGGTCTCAATTATGATATTATCATTGTTTTCTTGTTTGAAAGTTTCGATTTCAGTTCTTGATTGTTCATAAATGTGGTTCAAAACCAAACAAAATGTGGATTTGTTCATAATGGATGTTGTTCAAATGAGTGTTCTTAGATGGATGAACATGATGAATGTTCATAAGGAAATGGTGACATGGCAAGAATTAATGAGGTAGCAAATGTTTAGTTATTAAAAAAATAAAAAATAAAGAAATTACCGGTTACAGAGTACATTAAATGTGTAGGTAACAGAGTACATTAAAATGGTGAGTTTTTGAGAATTTGATATATTAAATGGTAACTTTGAAAGTTCTAAATAACAAAAGATGACAAGTTGGATACATATTTAGGAACTTAACCCTTTTAAGTAAGTTGGGAACACCATTACACCATTCCTGGTTCCACAGCTTCCTCAACTTGAGAACCATCACACACCCACCCAATTTCTCTTTTCCTCTTTATGTGTATCTTTCTTCTTTTCTCTCTAATCTTTTTTAATATACCATAGTTGGTACTTGACAAGGAAGGAGTAATGATACCATGATGACGTGGCGAGAAAAAAGTGAAAAGGAAAAGAAAATGTTATATAAAACACAAATTATAATCCTCTAATATTATGAAAATTGCACTAATAATCCTTTTAATTGACCTTTTATTTCATGCTTAGTTCTTTTTGATAATTTTTCACTTTAAGACTATAAGCATCCATCATACACTTTTCCATTGCCACGTCAACGTCAAATTAGCATATATCATACACTTTTCCATCCCACTCTTATCACTCTAACCTCCACGTCCATCCCCCTCAATCATCCCATCTTTCACCTTTTTTATTTTTTATTTTTATATTTTATTACAAGTATTTAATTTAAATAATGTAATTTTTATAAATAATTTAGAATTTAATATAAGATAAAATAATAAATATTATATTTCATAAATTAAAACTAAAAATTTAATCTTATATAATAAAATTAAAAACTCTAAAAAACTACATAATATTAAATAAATCATATTCCTAGTCATAATTGCATTTTTGTCGTAGAAATCTTTGCGGGCTAAAACCGCACTTAGCGCCATTCCATGAGATGCTCGTGTTAAGAGATGTAAAAATCGAGATCTTTTTGTATTTGCTTCGACTCCTTCCCTTTCTCAGATTTTTCAAAATTTCAAGCTTCTCCCTTCGAGTTTCAAGCTTTCTTGTTCCGCGTTTAGCACCTTTTTGTTTTGTATGCTAAACTTATCCACAAACCCCTTCGGCTCCTTCATCAAATCGACCTTTTTTGTCGGCCCCGTGGATATTGACACCGCACATTTACCTTTGTCACATCCCATCGGATATGGAAGCTCTTCTTGTACATCAACATCATTCCCTTCTTCCTCGTCTTCATTGAGTTCGAACTGATAACGTGTGTCGAAAGACATCATATTTGCGTTCGAATCCGAGGTAGTCTTGCTCCGTTTTGGGGCTCTCGGTGTAACACCCCAAAAATGTGAATTACTTTAATTAAATTAGAAACTATTATATATATATATATATATATATTATATTATATTATATTGATCGATTATGTGTTTATAATTAGAGTGGAGTTAGTTAAAGGAGAATCGGTACAGATGGTAGATATATGAGGGATTAGGGATTAAGTTATAAAATTTGTTGGTAATACCTAAGTTACCAATTATGTTGATGATTGGGTAAATTATAAGTATGGGGATGGGAATTTGGAAGACATCAAACTTAAAGGGGGTTTTATGCCAAAACTAGCATAACTTTGTGTATAGGTAAGCTTTAGTTAAATAAGTCAATATTTTGAAGTGTGTATGTGTGTTGTGTACTTGGAAGGAATGAGAGAAGCAAGGGAAGATGCTGGAACTTGGAGGAAATTATCATCTTGTGAAGAATTCAAGCCATTAATTTGAGTATCAAGTAGCAACGTAAGTGTTTTTGACTTAAAGCAACATTAGAGGTAGTGTAGTTCCTTCTTTCAAGTGATTATGATTAAGTTAGTGAGGTATAATCATCATGGTGATGATTTTACTGAGTTATTTAATCAAATCTTGGTAAAAATATTGAGTCTATATCAATTATATTGATGAAGTTCATGAATTGATTGATTTTAAATTGGTTAATGGGCCAAAAGAATGATTTCTTGTTGAATTTAGATCAAAAGAATGATCAAAGATGGTTAATTTGTTGTTATCTAGTGTTTGTGGAAGCATTAGAACCGGAAACAAGTGCTGGAAACACTTGTAATTGAGTTTGGCAATATTTTGGCCGGAATTGAGCCAAACGGTCGACGTTATACTACAGACCAGGGAAGGGCACGGGCGTACCTAAGGAGGGTACGGGCATGCCTAAGGCCCCGTGGCAAACCCTAGTTCTTATGGTACCCCCTTGCTTTGGGGTTGAGGCACGAGCATACCTAGTTAAGGTATGGGCGTGCCTGAGGTTAGGTACACCCATGTCTGAGAAAGACACAACCGTACTCTGGGGTAAAGGCACGGGCATGCCTTTTGGCAAGTACGGGCGTGCCTACAGGGAAGTGTCTTATGTTTAGTTGCCCAGTAGGGTTCTAATCGATAGTATTTGCATATATTATCTTTAGGAACTGTTAATGGACGTGTACGGAAATTATATAATCAATAAATGGCCTATTATAAAACTCTACTAAATACCAAGGTGAGTTACATGATCTCTACTGTAGAATTTTACTTAGGGTTTAGATACTATATGTGTACCATACGATAGTGCTTATAAAATGAATAAACCATGTGGCACAAGTGACTTGTCAATACGTACTAGCAAGATGTTGTGGTAGCATCTAGAGATCGTGACGATCTCAGGGATCGTGGTGATCTCAAAAGTCGTGGCGACTTCCGGTGGTCGGAGACCACTAGTGTGGATATAATTCCCTTTTAACATGTGAAATGTGCTTGTGTCTACTCTGTAGTTGATTATGTGCTCACTAAGCTTTGTGTTTAATTTAGTGTGTTTAATTCTTGCAGGTAATGTCAAGGGAAAGTGTAACATCCTCGATTTGGGCCTAGTTGTAATTAGTATGTACGCATATGTAAATTAGTATAATATGTAAATAATCTAAGTTGTATTTGTAAATAAGTATATAAGAGAGTTGATTTATTGTGTTTAGTAAAATATATAAATATATATGTGTTTGTATATGT
>JAUEJL010108648.1:0-12678 GCA_032274825.1 Drosophyllum lusitanicum | reverse complement strand
GAAGCTCCACAAGCTTGAAATGCCTTCTCCTTTGCTTCTCCAATGCTCCAAGGATTCCCCAGATGTGTTTGGACGTGTTTTGGACCGGGAATTTGAGAGAAATTGTGTAAAAAGTCGACCCCCTGTTCTGTTTTTCGAACAGATATTTAAAGACGCACAGGGCCGTCTTCACGACCATGAAGGTCCTTCACGACCCGTGAAAGATGAAGGCTTCACGACCCTACACGGGTCGTGACCGGGGTCGTGAAAGGCTAGTGGACCAAGTGGGACAAGTGGCTCTGCAACTGAAGATAAGGCTTCTCACGGGCCGTGAGAAGGTCGTGAGAGGTCGTGAAGGACCTGGCTCCACATGGCTCGTGAAAAGCTATCCGGTTCGTGTAGCATGTGATCTTCACGGCTCGTGAAGGGTCGTGAGGGGTCGTGAAGGACCCCTTTTCTCTATTTTTCAACAACTTTGCTGTAAATCAACCGGAAACGGCTCGTTTGTTGCCGAAAAGCCAATATATGCCTGTATGGTGAACAACAAGTGATTAAGTAGCTTATACAAAGATTTTCACCATAAATCTAGGCAAAATGCAGGGAAATTCGCATAAGAAACATGTATAAATTAGAGTATATCAGTGACTGTGTGTATTAACTTTCTATTGTACATACTAAACTTATATATTTTTTCCTTTTTATGTAACCAAAATAAATACAATAACAAAAACTTAAAGTTTGATACACACAATAGAAACTTTTAATGTTCGATACACGAAATAGCGAAACGTAACAAGTTAGATATATTTTGGTGAACTAAACCCATCATTTTTTCTCGAATATTGGTGACCGATTTGACAACACAAAGATTATATTTTCTATTATTGAGTTAACACAAAGAGATAATCCATACTATTACGAATATTGGTGATCGATTTAACTATATAGATAATATCTTCTATTACTAATTTAACATAAAGAGAGAATCAGTAAGTTTACCAATATCTTTGATCAATTTTACACTTATTATTTTCACCCTAAATAAGACTTATTCTTTTAGCCCGAATCAAAACTTACTTAAAACATCAATCCACAATTACCTTATTATTTTTGAACTCATATGTTGCTTAAGCAACTACTAATCGAAACATTAGATACCGAAATAGATATAGTATAAGACTTGCCAAAACCTTTACGATTTCATATTCTTTCTTTTCTTAAAACACGAAGCAGTTCAAACACCAATGTTATCAAAATCATGGGGTCTTTATGTACATTGATCCCTAGTCTAAATTTCAACGCTTTTGAAGTACGAAAATATATCTCTTATGACCTTATGGGTTTTAATAGATACACTACTTAGGTTTTTATAAATCCATGATCATCATCACAAAGATTGGAAATGGATTGTATAGCCTTATGACATGTTGCTTGAAAAAGTTAAAAAACTTTTTTTTTCTAAAACATTGAAAATTTCAAATTTATAACCATGCGTTCACTTGGAAAAACATTTGCAAAATAACACATTAACTTGGAAATGCATATGCAAAAAAAAACAACAAAAATTGAACACATATTACAAAATCATCATTAACAATGGATAATGCACTTTCTACTTGGTGGATATAAGATAAAAACTCAACATCTTTTGAATTTTGTAGCAAAAATTGTTTAACCGTGTATACGGGAACCAACTTTATAGACTCTTAAATCCATCTTCAAACATATGAGCTCACACAATGGTAACTCGCGTGTCACCAATTTGGTTGGAAAGAGCGAAAGTAGATGAACCACATGCAAATTTAGTGTCAAGGTTTTTACGTGGGAATTCCAAGAATTGTGTTTTTTTTAAATGTAAATGTTAAGACAAATCAATAACCCAACCTTGGGCCTAGAAAAATTCATTGAATTATATTTTTCATTTCTAGTTTCAAAGTAGAAAGTGATTTTGTTATTCCGTTTAAGGAAAAGACCATAGAATGTTTTTCGTTGTTCTTATAATTTGTAGCCTCAAATTCCTTGATATCATATGAGAAAACATAAATAAATACCTTATTTAGGATATGATCATAGTCATGTTGTGGTCAAGCTTCTTTAAAAAACTTATCAAATACCTAAAACCATGTTCTAAGTTCGTAAGTTTCAACTTTTCGAGCAACTTCCAAGAATGCAACCATTCTTTAAATGATTTTGACGTTTGAACAACCTTTTAGGTTTTGAAAAATGAAATAATGTTAAGTGTTTCGGGCAAATGTTCAATTACGCTCTTCACATTTAGTACTAGTGGTATCTGGGTATTTTAGGTTTGATATTACTCGTGATCTAGATCATGAGTTCGAGCTTTGTCATGAACAAATTTGGGGTAGATTTTGCCGTTCTAAAATAATTTTAGTACTTTATTTGTATGAACTATTTTATTCAATCCACCGTTCACCAAGTAAATAAACAGAACACGAGACCGTTTCTTTAAGTTTTGTAAGAGTAAATTAATTTTGTACGTTTGATCAATAATACATGATTGTCATTTTTAAAAAATTAAATCTATATATTTTCACTTTTATCCGCGGCGAGGGTTCTTGTGGTTATCATTTCCATAAACATTTAATAAAAATATAAAACCTAAACCAAAATTCTGGAGGACGCAAAACTGCAAAAGGCAAAATAAATACATTGCTGGAGAACCGAGCCCTATTAAAAAAGAGTAGCTGTAATTTAGCAGACGAAAAAACTCAAAAGTTGTTGCTTGTTCAAAGCACATTCAAGAGGGAGGAAAAATGGCGGGCGACGATTCTTCGTCGGAGGATATCGCTTCTGAAACCACGGCGAGCTTCTTTAGCGACATAAAAAGTAACGATTCTTCTTTTTCATCTTCTTTGTTTGCATATTCGCTGCTGCTGCTGCTGCTTTTGAGGGATCATTTTAGGGCTAATATTTTTTATTTATTAGAATTTATATAGGGGTTTTTTTTAATATTTTTAAGGTGAGTTTTGAAGCTCGTATATTGATCATACTCGATTTCTGTAAATATATATCTTATATGACTGCATGGCATTAGAGCTTTGTGTATAATGTTGGAAGTCTGCGTAGACCAAGATAACACCTTTACCTTCCCCGCTGGTAGCCTAGCAATCTGAGATATAGGATCTATAACGGAGATCTAAAGATCAAACTCTTGAACATGTTCTTTAACCATGGTTATATGTATATTTTTTGTGGTGTTTCAGTATTTATTTCTCTACAGATAGTGATGCTTTTAAGCTCCTTTTTAAGTTTATAACTAGTTGGAAATTGGGAATGTGGTATTAAATTGTTTGTCGTAGTGGAAGTTGCATTTGAATATGAGATGTATATATATAATATATGTACTCTTGCCTGCCTTTCTTCTTCTATTTATTTAGGGTTTACTTCTTTAGAATGTATCTAACTATACCCAATTGTTTACGTGTGTATCCACCTTTCAAAAGTTTTATTGTATGTACCAAACTTTCAAAAAATGAGTTACTGTGTGTATTAAACTTACTTTCAAAAAATGTGTTAATTGTGTGTATTAAACTTTCTATTGTATTTACTTAACTTATACTTTTTTTTTGCTTCTTTATGTAATCAAACTGCATACAATAGCAACAAATTAAAAGTTCAATTCACATAATAACACTTTTGAAAGTTGGTTACACAAAATAACGATTAGAGTATAGTTTAATAGACTAGAAGCAAATAAGAAGCTTTTACTCCTTACAATTACAAAAGCAATTCATAATATATAGTTATAAGAACTGGAATTTGCTTTGGCTTTGTTTTTCTTGTGTAGGTATATATGTCAGGACATTTTTGGAGAAGACCATCTCTCTTGAAGTCAAATCCTCGGACACCATCGGCGAAGTGAAAGTCAAGATCCGGGCTAAGGAAGGTATTCCCGTTGACCAGCAGGCGCTCATCTTAAAATGGTTCTTGATGACACCAACATCATTGCGGAATTCGACATTGAAAACTGCTCCACCCTCAAACTAATGCGTAAGTCAAGGGGATTGATGCAGATATTCATCAAGATCCCCAAAATGATGAAGACCATCTCACTGGAAGTCAAACCCTCGGACACTATCAGTGACGTGAAAACCAAGATTTGGGATAAGGAAGGTATTCCCATTGACGAGCAGGTGCTCATCTTCAACCAAACAGTCCTTGAGGACAGCGGTACCCTTGTTGACTTCGAGATCAAAAAGGACTCCACCCTCAAACTTATGCTTAAATCAAGGGGATTAATGACAATACTTGTCAAAGACCTGGTCACCTCCAGAACAAATAAATTCATCTCTGTGATGGTCAAACCTACAGACACCATCAGCAACGTTTTAGACAAACTCAAACTTCTTATACACAATATTCCGCGTGACAAGCTGGTCCTGATCTTCAATGACATGGTTCTCGAGGAGACTAGTACCCTTGCTGACTTCAACATCGACATTGGATTCACCCTTACACTTATGCGTAAATCAAGTGGGTCCTTTCGGATAATTATCAAAAAGCAAGACGGAAATACAATCTTTGTGCAAGCCAAACCTTTAAATACTGTCGACAAGCTGAAAGCCAGGATCGGGGAAATGGAAGGTCTTCCCTCATGCGACCAGTTACTCCTCTTCAATGGAAGGGGACTCCAGAATGGCCGTACTCTTGCCGACTACAACATTTGCGAGGGATCCATCATCGACCACATGCATCAACTAAGGGGTTCATGAACATATGAGAACGACAAACATGTTGAACGTGAGAACCTCCTTGAAGTTCACATAAACACAAATGAAATTGGCGTCACATGTGAATTTTAGGGTGTTTTTAAGGCCTCGACATATTTGAAGTTCTTGACTTATATGTATGTGGTTTTAACATTTTTATGGTATCATGTTATGTAATCAACGCGAAGGTCTTTATGTATTGGCTCCACCATCTTGATTTTCGGTTTTAAAGTGCCCGTTCTTAACAATTGTCTAACATCGTAGCATTATTTTGAAAACCTGACCGGTTATCAAATTGGTTCTTCGTTCCATCGATCAGATCAGTCCTAAGAACCGGATAATGTTATAATTATCAAAATTAAGTATATAAATCATAGAAACATTTAAAGAATATACTAGCAAAAACATATATAAACAAATAGGGGATGTTAATTTAATAAACATTCTTATTACAAAAAACATAAAAATCAATCTTGACTCTTAATTAAATTAAATCAATGACTATAATAGTAAACTCATTAGTGAGTTATCATTAATACTTATTAATGACCCATTAATAGGGTATTTTAAAAATCAAGCCTTATTAAATAATGACTAATTTTACAGAATAGTAATCAAGTTTGAAAAGTTTTTTACGAGGATTACTCACCCTATTATTTCATATTGTAAAATAACCCATGAGTAACCTTTATATAACACCTTTTAAACTTGTTACTATTCTATAAAATAAACCTTTTAAAATGCCTGAATCCATATTATTTCCTGGTATAATTTCAAAATTTACAACCCCATTTAAACTATATCTTTTGTAAATCATTCTTAGATTTAGATGAGTGATCCATATCACTTATCTGTCGCTCCATATACAAAAACCAATCCAAATTCTTCTTGTTATTACAAATATTCTTATAATATGAATAAAATCAATTAGATGATTATATCTATTAGCTTAGATAAATTTTAATTATCAATTCTGAGTATCAATTTTAATAAAAACTAAAATCTATTTTAATTTTTATTGGTTAAAATTATTGTTAAAAAACGTGAAGATTATATGAGATTTAATTTCTTACTCTAAAAAAAAAATACTCCTACCGGTATCATTTATTTTTATTTTATAATTATTTTAACTTTTTGAAACATGACATATAGTTTTGATCTCATTTATTTTGCGTCTTATAATTATTTTAATATTTACTACTTTTAAAACGTTTATTACACATACATCTAATTTAATATAGAGAGGTGATAAATCTTCCTATTATTTTTTTCTACTTATCTTCCTACTTACAAGATCAATACAAGTGTCAAAATTAATAGACGATGTGATGAAAGAGAATTAATGGACTTCACATATCTTATGGTGAGTAAGGCCAAATGCCACATCAGCTGTTTTTACTTTTTTCTTTCCAACCCAAACTAAGGCCATCCGTAGGGCTTCCCCTTTTCCCTTTCCAACCCCAATGCCACATCAACCCAAATCAACCCCAAACCCAAGTATAGCATTTCCCTTTTCAACCCAAACAATAAGATTTCACGGGTTGCATCGGGTCTGCGAAACCGAAACAGGAAAATAAGGCGGAACCCGAAACCCGCCGTAGCGGTGCTCCCGAAGGAGCCGACCAAACCTTCATCTACCCAAAGGCCACACCCGAAGGCCATACGGATGGACTTAGATGGTATATATTCTCTTTTTGGAATATAAATTAAGAATTTTTGTAATGGATTAGATTTTATTACACATAACTTTAATTTATTTGGGCATAAATTATTTCCTTGCGCGTTAGGTCATATTCCAATTTTTGTTTACAAAAAATAAACCTTAAAAGTATGCATAGTACATACATATAATCCTTAAAACTGACGCATAATTAGGGCAATTGGAAGTAAAGAAACATGTAAAAACAGAGCGCAGAGTAGTTGTTTTCCATTATAAAAAGCAATAAAAGGATGAGGTGCACTAATGACTAACCAACTTATAATTATGAACTACTCTGCTATAAGATGGTATATATATATATATTCTCTTTTTGGAATAAGGAAATAATAATGAATTAACTGTTCCACGTAATTTCATTGTGCATTCGGGTAATTAATACTGAAATTTGTGTTAAACAATGAGACAAATACTAAAAATTTCATTTTCTTTTATCACAGATTATTTCTGTATAATATACTTTCTACGGTATCTTTTTGCTATCTTATGTTTTTAATTTCATCAACTGTTGTAAAAGAACAAACATGTTTGACAAAGTAGAAGAGATAAGAAGTATCAGGGACTTGTGTATCAATCATGTACCATACAAGAATACTTGTTTTCATATATTTTCTAATAATCATTATTATTCGTTTTCTAGTTATCCTTGTTCTTGATGAATTTTGGTTTGGCTGACAAGAATTGCTTCTTTTTCTTTTATTTTTATCAAATTAAGCAAAAATAAAAACTAATAATAGTTTATGGGCCAAAACATGATACAATGGTCCTAGAAAGGGAACAAAAGGTGGGAATATGGAGCAAGGTTGGTGAGAAATGGACCATTTTTGGTACCAAAACATGGCATGGCATTTTCCTATGAATCACTTTCGACTCAATTGGCATCCATTCTTGAAGTTTTAAAGTGTGCTTAATTTCATAAATGTCTTAAAAACATTAGCTTTGGATACAAATTTATATAGTAACCAAGTCTTTTTATTCACATTTTGGTATATGTATCACAGAATTGGTATTGTTATGGAAAAGCTGTGGCGGAACAAGCTGCATGGGATGAGGCCAAGGCCAGAGGGGTTGATCTAGTTGCAGTGAACCCAGTGTTAGTTCTAGGGCCACTGTTGCAACCCACGATCAATGCTAGTATTATTCATATTTTAAAGTACCTAACAGGATCCGTAAAGACATATACTAATTCGGTCCAAGCATACGTTCATGTACGAGATGTGGCATTGGCACACATTTTACTTTTCGAGACTCCCTCAGCTGCGGGTCGATATCTATGTGCTGAGAGTGTGCTTCATCGCGGAGAAGTGGTCGAAATTTTGACCAAATATTTCCCTGAATACCCAATTCCTACCAAGTAAGTGCACTTTCCCTTTCCTTTTGAACACAATATCTACTCTCATCATTAGTTCTGTTATTTTATTTTTTTAAAATTTGTAACAGATTAAATGTGTTAAGCTATAATCTTTAACTAAAACGAAAATGAGCTGCACGGGTTGATTGCCATTCCGAGATTTATATAGTCGCATAAAACATCTTAAATAACATTATTTAAAAAAATGGCAACCTCGCAAATCACTGTAACAATTGGAATCTGAACTTATAACTTCATAATATATTGGTGGCGACCTCAATACCACCTATCTAAAATCTTTTAATTTTACTTGTCAAAATGATTTGCTTTTATCAATTTATTATAAATAAAGATAAAGATAAAGATAAAGAAAGATAGCAAATATGGCTGACCATATCTAGAATCAAAAGTCCAAAATTTTACTCCAAAGGTCAAACATTCAATACTGTACGTGCCAAAAATATAATAATTATTATTATATAGAAATTGAGGCCAGGACAACTCCTTACCAACCCCAACATACCTATCACCTTCACTATCGTGTGTCCATTCTCACCAATAATCACGGGACCCACCCACCAACTAGTGCACATAACATAGCTAGCTATCCAAAACTGACTTTTCTTAATTAAATCTCAAGTTAGAAACTAATAAGTCGTCTGTGTATAGGTTTGCATGTTATTAAATTAAAATGATGCGAATTAAAGTGGGTGATGATAATTTTTCAGATGTAAAGATGACTCAAAGCCAAGAGCCAAACCCTATAAATTCTCGAACCAAAAGCTCAAGGATTTGGGACTGGAGTTTACACCTGTAAAGCAGAGTTTATACGAGACTGTGAAGAGCTTACAAGAGAAGGGTCACCTCCCAGTGCAACCAACCCAGACCGAAGATCAAATTCGTATCCAGTCCTAGTCGGTCATTTTTTATATGTTTTTTTTACCGTAAACAATATATATATGTGTTTTCACTATATATCTTGTTATTCAGTGATGATGTATAACCACTGTAATCCGTTAATGGTTTTGTTTGTAAGTTGTAACACGTACGTTCTCTGTCAATCCATTTGGTACAAGTAAGTAAAGGGGAGCCAATTAATATGTATGTAACTGGCCGGGGTCATGCATGACATATTATATTGGACCAAATGAGCCTACAGCCTCTTGGAATTCGAAATGTACTACAGATGGATCGATCCATATATTAATTAAGATCATGAATGATATGTATCTTTCTTCTTTAATAAATAAGTAAATGTGAGGACTCATGACATTTTTCTAGACAATTACTTATTAGTTTTCCCGCCCAGTACCTCTATCCTAAGTTAATGCCACGTGTCCTCTCTACTTCTTTATTCCCGCTCCTCTGCTTTCAATTGTCGCCTTCCTATCTTGCCCCTCTTTCAATTTGATTGCTTTCTATATCGTTGCCATCCCCAAACGCATTTCTCTATCGTTGCAATCCTCTTACAGCGCCTTCTCCATCAACAGCTCTAAAGAAATTGTTGGCTATGAAATATTGAATTCCATCGATAAAAAATAGGTAAGATGTTCTTGCACAACCCCTCCTTATGTTTGACTCCATCCCTGTATGTTGTAATTAACGAGATTATCTTGACTTATTTCCAAAATCGATTACTTTGATTTATGATCATATAGGTTAGATCTATCACAACAGTAAATGCTTTATGCATGACTGATTTTGTTTGTATTTCTTTGCCAGGTTATTGTAGAACTCTGTGCTCGTTACTGCACTTGACCGCATGCCAAGTGTTTGATGTAATGTCTTATACAAATGAATGAATGATTGTCACATTCGCACTTATCTTTGCACAGTTGCACATTTTAGTGATTGACTCTTGGCATTTTAGAGAATTATGGATATAGTAATGCACATTCGGACTTATCTTTGCACAGTTACACATATTAGTGATCGACTCTTGGCATTTCAACGAATAGTGGATATAGTAAATTAGTAATGCTAAATTGGGGTTTATAGAGTATTTTTTATACATTTCTTATAAAGGAAATGATATCAGCTTACTACAAGAGGTCCTAATTTTGATCATCAATGTCTGAATTTTTCAGATACTTTGAGAGGAATTGGAAGAAGGAAGCTTGTGAAGTTCACAAGCACTATCAAATTGCTCTGAAGGTTCTGCCTCTTTTCTATGTTATTAACATTCTTATATTTTTTCATCCCTAATTCCTATCTTAACTATCTCATTTAACTACCATATGTAATTCAAGGGCCATAATTGAGAACCAAGTAGAATTATTTGTAACCAAACATCTATTTTTTTTATCACATATCGTTCAATTTATTTTTACCAAATTTGTTGTTTGATTTTATAAAGTTAAGATGAATAGGTTCTTTAAATTTTAAAAATTTGACCAGTAGATGGCTCAATCAAAGATTTTAGTTATTATCAAAATCGATCAAAAGCTCTTTATATTAAATTGAAAGAAGAATTTCAGTTCTTATAAAAATCTCAAATACTACTTACTTTTGCTTTGCTCTTTATGTTGCTGTATGTTCTTTATGTTAAAAGATCTTACCAGAACAATGTATGGTAATTGTTCACTTCTTTCTTTGAGCAAAAAATGGATTTCTATATCTGTGATGGTATATGGTCGTTCATGAGTATAAATACTGAAATCAATACATTAAAGCTTTACCATTTAAGAGATAGTTGTTCTATGAATAAGTTTATGTTTTCATGTATTACAACCATCTGCAAACATGTAGCATATTTCCTAAAACATTTATTAAACAAGTTATCAAAGATCATTTGTCTTTTTGATAATGAAACACTGAGGTACCAAAAGAAACGCCAAAAGGATATATGGCATCTGAATACGAAGCAGAAACTATAATAGAAGTAAAAGTGAGGTACCAAAAGGATATATATGGCATCCGAATATGAAGCAGGGATGCTTTATACATCTGAAAAAGATGCCTAGATGAATGGATCAAAATATTGCATACAAACTATACATGGCAGAACTGGAAGATGTTACATAACATATATATACTTTATACTGGCCGGCTTGATGACGGTGTTGGTGAAATGAGTTTTGGGAGACCAAAGAGGTTTTCTTTCAGACCTTGATTCTTTGGGTCAAAAGTTGATTTAAATAGAACTGTATGGGATGGTGCAGGGTCGAGTGATGTTATAAAAATAGCGAAGTAACAAACAGGGCAATTAATATCATTGGTGTATGTTGCTGCAAGTCAGGCTTCAGTTTATACAAGTACAAAGGAATTCTCAATGGAAGGATAAACACAAGATGATAATCTCCTTATGCATCTTAATCTAATTTCTGTATATGTATTTTTCTTCCATGTGTATAATGATGATAAGTTATAGAATGGATAAACTAAATCATATATTGCAAATTCATGTAAATAAATCATTATTGCGTTCTTACTAATTAACCTATTTACTTATTTCCCATTTCGGTAGCATCTCTAATTTTTAATTGTTTATTTTTTTCTTTGATTCAAACATGTGTTATACAGTTAGACCAACTTCTTTATTTTTAGAAAAGTATAATTTTAAATTTTTTGATATTTTTTCTTTATATCAATCCGTGTAATATTTATCAAATTTATGAATTATACTGCTTTTATATTTCTGTCACTTACTATATATATATTTCATTTATTTTTTAAAACATTTTTCTATTTATAAATTACTTAAAAAAATACGTGTTATACACGGGTCTCTAACTTAGTATATATATATATATGTATATGTATGTGTGTGTGTGTGTGTGTATATATATATATATATATAAATCTGAAGAATTAATTAAACTGCGGCTAGCCCCTGGAAGCGGACATAAAAGTATGAATGTATGATATTGTTGATTGATTGATAAACTATATATCTATCTAAGCTTTTAATTAACCATAGACCATACCAAACCGTTTAAACCACAGTGTCACTATCGTATTCATAGTCAAATTCATTACATAAATCAATCAAATTAATTAAATAGCTAACGAATGTCCAAATGGTATCATAACTAGAAGTCAACTACCCAAGCACCCCTCCCCACAAGCACGAGCTCCTAAGCCATCTGCACGAGTACAAGACACATTTCAAGAAACAAGTGTCAGCTTAAGCCTCGTGAGTCAATAGAAGTTAGAATAAGAAACCATAAAACATTAGTTTAGATCGAGTAAGTTAAATAATTAGTTAACTACACCCAACCCATCGTGTGTTTGACCCGAACCCGTAACCTAAATCATATAATACATACCGGGTCAAATATCAGTCATATTAATCATAATCATCAAATAATCATATTATATTCATCATAACCATATAGGTAATCATGTCATGTATCATATCATAGCCATCATAAAATCATATCATAATCATATAATCGTAATCGTAATCATCTCATGTGTCGTATCATACATCAAGAAGGTATTCCTATTGTAGGGTCTAAACCCACAAGGAAACCCACAAGTTCACTACTTACGTGCCCGGCCAACCTATGTACCAAGTGGGGCGCGACTCCCACCCGAGAACATAAATCCCGAGAGTATCTCCGCTTTCGCTACTCCGACAGTGCGAGTACAATTACCGCGTCGTCGTTCGGATGTAAGTACAAACGGAAACCCCCGTTCGTCTCCCTCACACCACGTGATGTTTGATCAAGCCCCCCGTTCGGCCAACACCACTCCAGCATACAGGCACACAAGGTACCTATACACCATGTCCCGCCAAGGTTGTCTAGAAAACCCGGAGGCCCCGTATATGGCTAGCACTTTGTCCTAGAAGGTCCTCGTTTCCTACTAGGCCCGCATATCAACAAATGAGCAAGTAGGATTCCTACCCCCGCCCACTAAGTTCAATCCACATTTATATAAAATTCATCGTGTATTCG
>JAUEJL010108637.1:0-12680 GCA_032274825.1 Drosophyllum lusitanicum | reverse complement strand
CTAGGGAACCCATTCCCGATCCTTCGACAACAGGTAGGAACTGAAAAAAATAAAGAAAGTGACTATGAAGATAAAACTGAAAACTTTGAATGTATGTCATAAGCTAAATATAGGGGGAATGAATGCTTTACACACCTTCCTGTACTTTTTGTCATGTTTCAAGGGTTTTTCACCAGCCAGTTTCTTGTCAAATTTACCACCACTGGCAGTCGAAGTTGCGGCCATCCCTGCTACATTTTGCAGTTCATCCTTGCTAACCTTTCTTGGTGCAGCTTGGGTTCCAGTTATAGGCAATGCTGTTGCAGCAAGTTGAACATGACTGCCATAAAGAGAAACAAAACAAAGGGAGTCAAGACCACCAGACCGTAAATATAGGTGGCAACTTTGACCCATTTACTAATTATGTTTGGGTAAAAAAACATTAGCCAAAAAAGTGGACGGATAGAATTGCACCCTAACTGTATTGCTAATGCAAACAACCTACCCAACCCTTCCCAGAGTTACCCATATAGCCAGTTGCCTAATGACTTCATATATGAATCAGCTCTATATATGAGATGAGCAACATGATTCACAAGTCAGATCATAATAAGTAGTAGAGAATCAGTTCCCACAATCTCTATGCAGAGACTGAGCTCACTATCAAATCACAGATTAAAAAAAATTCAAAAGAAATAATGGTAACACTTATAAGTTAAAAGAAACCTCCAATATGTGAGAAAATAAGAGTCACTTTTTTCAAAAAAGCAAACAAAGAAGTGAAAGGGTAGGGTTTTTACCTTTTTCTGTTCACTTCTGGGCTGCACTATTCTATAACTTATTTGGCTTGCTACTTTAATTGTTAGCTTACCCCCACAAACTAGCAAGAAACCTTATTTGGACCTCAAATTCGTTGGAAAACAGGAAAAATATAATAATAAAATTGACTGCCTAATGAGATCGGGATGCAACATGGAGATTGATCAAAGTATCAAACACTGTTGAATATGATGACTTCAGAGACTAGTCATGAGAAAAAAGGTAAAAACCTCGGCAGTGCACCAACTTTTGCAGCCTCTTTTAAATTATGCAAACGATTCTTCTCTTGTTTTTCAACTCGCTGCTTTTTTTCTGACCGTCTCTTGGCAAAAGGATCCACTCCTGGCTCTGCAGAAAACCAAAAAAGATAGACTTAAACCCAATTTTATACTAAAACCAACATCCACATCCAATTTCAAAATTACAAATCCTGTACTTTCCAAAATTAAGATTTGCATAGATGTTTAAAGCTTTTTTCATTCCACGACAATGAGTTGACTAATTCGCTGGTTGCAAAAGACTTATCTGTTCTTATTAGTTTTAAAGCCACAAAAGTAGCACATTTAAGTCTTAGAATTCAAATGTAGATATTATAAGTGGAGAGTATCAAATAATTGCTTTTCATTCATTCCTCCATTCATATACGAATTAAGTTTTGTTCCACAATTTCTGCATATACAAAGACTGTAGTACATAACCGTTGTCATCATATATGTATTACCATCCGACATCTTTGCCTCGATAATTGGAAGATCGTTGTCATCATTCACGCGATCATAACCATGGCGACGCTTCCAAGAACTTGTTTGTTCATCATAGACAAGCTTGTCTTTCTTTCGGTTCTGTATGCCTGTATAAAGAGCCAACAGATCAGCACAATTAAGGGTTCTCAAGATGGAAGTTGGGTTCCCAATGGCTCAAAAAAGTTCAAACTTGATCTGGTTTTTCAGATGTCTCATGTCTGACAGGTTTGCAAACAAGTCGAACCAAGCCCAAGCCCAAGCGCTTTACAGGGTTCAATTACTCTAAGCTAAGCTCAAGCCCGAGTCATTTCTATTTTACAAACAAAAGAGATGATTTTGGCAGAAGTTATATTAAATAATAAGACCCCTTATAGACTTGGTTCAAGTAAGCTCTTCAAACCCATTTTTTATGTTCCAACTTGAATTCGATGAAAAATTGAGCTCAGATTGCTAGATAAAGCCTGACTTGTTTGCAGCCCTTTCGAGTTCTACCTACACAAGGAACAAAGTTGCTTTTCTTGTACTAACCTTTCTTTTTGGCAAAAACCTCCCATTTTGTCGGAGGTTTAGGCTTTGGCAGCTGCATGGTAAAATGATTTTACATGAATTACAAACAAAAGAAATAAAGGAAAATGGAAGAGCTTAGAGGAGATAGCTACGAATGGAAATGAAACAAAAATACATTACTGTCTTAAGCATTTAGCACAAGATATTAACAAAAAAAAAGGAAACGGAATATCTAGGTAAAATGGTGATGCTATGAGTGCAGGTATGAAATCTAACAAGAAAAAGGTCGCACCCATACGCGAATAGAGCTAAACTACATTAATGATTGCTGCAAAGTTTAAGATATTATTTTCTGACAGGAACTATTAGTTATATTTTATTATGAACATCATAACCGCATGTCAAGCTTAACCCCTTGTAATAGAAGACACCTTTTAACATAGCATATAGAGAGGGAATTTAACTTCCCAAATGTTTGATCTGGTGGTTACTGTAATTACTAGTTTAATTTTATTTTCCATAAAGCAACCCCCTAATTCAAGTCCACAAAATTCAAGCAAGACATCTGCCCAGTTGCATGCACATAGCCACGAAAAAAGAACACAATCACAGAACCATAATCAGCTAGCATGCACATAGCACACTGCTAAACTGTAAGAAAACAAGTGACCTTTAAATTAAGAATCACGAAAGCTTTAAGTTTGAATTAAAACTCCAGCAACTTTGATTTCAAAGATATCTAACTGTAATGAAGAAGCAAATCTCAAAGAAAATAACCTTTTTTCAGTAAAATTATCTTACAGCAAGCATATAGAAAGTTTTTTTACATTGTGTTCCTATTTAACTTTTCCCTGTTCTTTAGAAAGACGATTTAAAGGATGCCTATAAAGATTTGTTGAGCAAGGTCAAGTGTCTTTAACTCAAATGTTCTAGGCTTTAATAACCAAATAGAACTTTATAACAAGTACCATAAAGTATAAATACACTGAAGTAAATAAATAACCATTATGTAAAAAATGCATTTATAGGTTTCACATGTCAAACTTAAAATATCATCTCATGGTGGAAGACTGGAGTAAACTTCAAGTTTTGTGAAAGCCTCGGTATTCTTCAAAACTGTTTACTGTTTACATGTAATTAAATACAAAAAAACATACGATGGAAGCAGCTGATAAGCCCAAAAAGAAAAACATATAGAATCACCATTCAAAGAAAAAGGTTTCTTTATGCAAAAAGTTTTATGTAACTGATAGTACAAAGCAGAGATCATAGAAACAAGACAACTAACAGGCTTTTCTCTTGGCAATTTTGTCAATGGTGGTGGCAGAGAGACAATTGGCCCAGATGCATCTTCAGAGGAAGGCAAGTTAAAAAGAGCATCAGCAACTGCCTGAATTAATTTAGTACCATGTGCTATGCACTCCTTCACGAGTTCCTCCCTAATATAATCAAGCAAACAGCATAAGATGAATAAACAAAATATAGATTGTAACAATACACAGAACCCAAAATAATAGTAAAATAGTAAAAATACACCATATCTTCCAAAATCAAAGACCTTCTAAAGCCTGATAAAAATTAATAGCATTGTTTCAAACCCAACTACTTTCAGAAAATCATGTTTTCATCAACAGTTTTTTAATTAATTCACGATACATATGTTAGTATCTTACTAGTTACAACTTCCCATATTAACTGTTTCCCTATAAGTTGGTTCTCATAGCAGTCTTTTCTTATGAGTGCCATCTATATTGAGATATAAAGCAGTGTTTCTATCTAGGCAACCGTGTAAAAAACATCCAATCCAACAAAAGTCGGGTAGACATCAGAAAAACCCCAGCTAGTTTCACAGACATCCTATCATGTAATTTAAAAAATGCAGTGATTAGTTGGTTCTTTAATTAGATTAAACCATGCTAATTACTTTAAAAGCGTGTTAACTAAGTGATTTTAATTTAAGTAGAATTTGTTTAATCCAAATAGAAAAATCAACACCAAGCTTTCTTGCCAAAACCCTTAGTATTGGAAATCAAAACTAAAAACAAAATTAAAACACATAATCTGATATCAAAATTTTCATATGCTAACATAACTTTAAAGCAACCAACTTACATATAAAAAATGAACAGCTGTGTATGTGTACTGACATATTGGTCAACCAATCAAGCACTCTGTAAGATCAGTCAACTCCATAGGTCCACTTAATGTATTTATAATACTGCTTTACAGTAGTCAATAGGAAAATTAGCCCAAATATGTTCTCATTGGCTTCTAGCATGACAACCCCCCTAACTACCAAAGAGGCAAAGAGGCATATGGCATACACCAATAGAATTCCATCCCAGGCCTTGTGTGACAAAATAAAGTCAAAACACAATTTGAACTTAAGACTTCATAAGAAATATAGATTAAACTAATTTTAGTACATACATGATCCAACTATGCTTCAACTATGACAAAATCACTGTTAAATTGCCATATTCAGGGTTTCTCCAAAAGATAATGAAGTTATATCATTCAAACTCATAAATAAATTTTCAATTTTACGTCCAGATAACCTGAAGCATATCTCCCTCTAGTTCTGAATCAAATGAGTTGCATCCCACATTTGACCTAAACTGATGTCTAATTGCATATACTGCAATAGCTTCAACAAATGGCACAACTTTTCACGGTCTTCCAGAATTCATACAATACAAAATGCAAAATTCTGTATTGGCATTTGCACTTGTCCAGACAATAATTAATGCAACTAGCATCACTAGTAAGCCCACGTTATCATCAAGGAAAATTTACGAATCTGCCTTATCTTCACATTCATAACGTTCGTTTTAGTCCCAAATACTCGCCCAATTTTTTCTTCAGATATTTTATTAAGATCAGGCTGCTTAAGTTAATTAGTCTGTTAGGGTCAAAGGGATATATAATAAAACTGAGGGGAGGATTTACATGTTCAAAAAGCCTCGTGAGGTTGCATTCAAAGCTTTATAACTTCACTTATTTGGGACGCATGTCTACAAATCACCATGAACAATAGCAAAATCAAGAAGTCTTTTATCTTAACCAAGTAATATAACTTAAAGCGCCAAACTACCCTGGTATGAACAAGCTATAATATGGATTCACATCATTTCAAACAGATTTAGCCCCATATTCATCACAGAATTAATTCATGCATATAGTGACTATTAGTTATAATAACGATATCACTTGACGATTTACACACAACGAGTAGCAGAATAAGAGCAAGAACCCTAACCTGTTATCAGGAACAGAGGTAAACTGGTGCTGAGGATCGAATGCCGCGAGATTCCCAAGGTCGATTTGGTATCCATCCTGTTGTTGTTGCTGCTCTTCCCCCATATCTGCTTTCTCTACCGTCGTTTCAGCGGTGATTTCGCTTGCTCAACAACGAGGGTTTGCGGAAGGGTTTTAGGTCAAAAGATTTTATACAAAAATTTACCAACAACAACCTGCAATTTAGTCACAAATGCCGATGAAACCTTAAACTTTAGCGTCTGTACTGATTGCACCCCTGTGGTCTTCAATGTGGTTTGCCTTTTGAATCATTGAATGGTTATACCAGTTCCAAAGTTATCAATATCAGAATCTTATTTATGATTGTTTTCGTTTTTATAAAATTGGATCGTAAGATTGGGATTAGAATTCTAAGACCTTACCACAAGCCAGTAAGCTTTTTTTAGTTTTCTTATATGTTATAATTTTTATCAAAAACAATTATATAACATTTTTACAATGGAATGAAACATTAAATTCTAAAATAACATAAATCAAACTGTCCATATTTTGAATATTAAAAATATAGAATAAAATTTACATAATTCATTGGTTTATATATCATAATAAAATATAATATGTAACTCTTAAACACATTCAATATATATAACATATTGTGAACAACATTAATTACTTATTTCAAAACAAAATTCTCTTCTCGTGAACCTCTAAACTGTAAAAAATTACTTTTAGCACAAAGTTTAGCATTTAAAAAATGTAAAAAGAGGTAAAATAATAGTAATAATAAAAAAATGTAAAAAAAAAATAAGAGATAATATGGGATCATAGGATCGTATAGCAATCCTACGATCTCACATACAATCTTATGATCCTGAGTACGATCCTACCTATTTACGATTTTAAGTACGATTTGACAAATTTTTTATTGGTGGGATCGTACGATCCTACGATTAGAATCGCGATTTTAATAACCATGCATTGGACATTTTGACACCAAAATAGTGATCGTTTTGACTTGCTAAATATTAATGTGTTAAAGTACCAATTGTGGGCTTGTGGCAAGGTTAAACATCTTTGTGATATTTATTGGTTTATTATATTATGCGTGATTTTTTTCACTAGCTCGTATGTTACGATATACTTGCAACATATTTTCTTTCCAATCTGAATTAACTCAAAAACCCAAGTTATACTCATCTCAAATCAACACAAACAACCCAAATATTTACTTTCTTCTAACTATTTCTACAAAACAGAAAATAAAAATCCTTCGGTTGCGCTCGGGTCTACGAAGCCGAAGAGGGAAAAGGTGAAGAACCCCGAAGGATACCGTAGCGGTGTTCCCATTGAACCCACACAAACCCAAACCAACCCGAAGAGTCTCGGGATGTGATATACGCCTGGCCTAAATACTCAAATTGTGTGTCAGATTTGACATCACTTCACTATAGTATAATACAAGTGAAATTTAGTGACCCTTTGACGGTTACTATAAATTAAGTTGTTAGAATTAAAATCCATCTAATTTTTTGTTAATATTATAAAATTATTATAAGTTTCAAAAATATTAAAATGACAACGAAAAACACTTCGCTATTTATTTCACTAGTACCATTAAAAGTGTGAAAATATTCATTATTTTAAAACAAACTTGATTGAAATAATCGATTTCGTTTTGACTTATTTGAAAACAAAACTAAAATATTAGAAAAGGTGAAAATTTCACTAACAATAGGTTGCAAAATGAATACTTTCAAATCCTTTGGTACATATAAACCGGTTACTACATAGTCCACTAGAGTAGGGGAGGTAAATGAATCAAATCTTGAGACTTTAATTAAAGGTTAATTAAAGGGTTATTTGAGAGACAGTCATAAGTAACACCGATTAGACCATTCATATCAAAACTAAAGGATCACGCCCCCAAGAAAATGTGAACGGGGAAAATCCCTTTTTAAAAATTCAATTTGGTACATAGATTACAAAGTGAATATAAAGAAAAAACTATTCCTATTCAACTTTAGACACATGACTATCTCTTTTAACTCATTTCCAAAATTATTTAAAAATACACGATTTTTATGTTACTTTCTACGGGAATCAAAGTATATTATGTATTGAAACACACTCTCATCTATTTTAAGCTAAAACCGAATCAATAAGCCAATTTTAAATTGTTTATAACCTTGGTTACCCTTGAACATGAATACCCTAAAAATAGAGATGCCCTATGTGGTTGAACATATTGCACATGCTCGAACGACCCTTAACCATTTAGTTATGGTAGATGATTCGCACACTATAATTTTTATATTTACCCTGTAAACAATAAAAAAAATTTGTATACAAATCACCTCTTTTGACAAATAAATAAAGAGGTTTGTTCAGTTAAATGTATTGTCCATATGTATACAATGCAAAGTATATATATTAAATTAACTAATATAAATAGATATTGACGCTATACTTATGTCTCAAAAGTCAAAAGGAAAAAATACAATAAAATTCAAATCCATCATTTAAAACAATTAATCTTGATTAATTAAAATAAAAATACTTGTTCTAGCAGCAAACACAGACACCCGCTTAAATCTATACATATATTCACCAAGGTACTTAAACCCTTAACCTTATAAAGGAAGAAACACCTTAATCATTACTTACTACCGCAAATTTATGTTGACATCATTAGTAATTTATTAAAGGATTTAATTTAATTTAATAATTAATGTAGGGGTGTTCATGGATGGTTAACCGGTAACATTGGTTCGATGTATTTTTTTAATCTAAATCTAAACCTAAATAACCGGTTAACCATGTATTTTGATTTAGTATTTCGATTAATCGATTAATCACTGTAAACATACTTCAAAATATAAAAAAAGGATAATATGACCCAATAACTTGATAAGACAAGTAGTCAAATATAAACGTCAAAACATTTATAAAAAATAAAATATGTGTATTACAATTTGATTCAAAAAACAGTTTATTGACGTGCTTGTAAACATGGAATGCGTAGTGATTGATGATGTGCTTACAAACTAGCCATTCAAACGATTATAAAAAATTTATAATTTAAAATAAAGATCTTGGATTTTATGAACCGTAATCGAACCTAAAACAAAATAAAATCAGTTCGGTTAACCAAACCAAAAAACAAAATAAAATCAGTTCGGTTAACCTCACAATCGGTACGGTTTTTCGGATCGATTTTTGTTATATATATTTTTTTGTTTTTCTGTTTTTTAAAAAGATTTATTTCACAATTTTAAAATTTACTAGAGAGCTAGTGATAAAAAGTTAAAAATTTTCTTCACAATTAAATAAACTCTTAATGTCTTATTTTAAAACAAAAAAAAATATCAAAAACAAGAATTGTAAAACTACCAAATCCAATCATCACCCCTTTAAATTGACCAGGCAACCACTAGAAATTAGTAATATTTTGCATTTGGTGGTCATATGATAACCTAGTACCATAAGCATATATAGGAGATCACAATCATGTCATAATATTACAAATTCAACTTAATTCATTGACTAATTGAAAGTCAAAGCAGTTAACTAGTCAATTTCCTATACCACCTAGCCTTCACACACCAGCAAACCAGCTTAGCTAACCCATCTCTCACAACATTTGAAGTGAAAGCAAAGAAAACTAACCACTCCTCCATCATCAAAAACCAACACTTCCACACTTCCATTCCTCCTCATTTCCTCCACCATGGAAACCAAAACCCTACCGGAAAACACACCACCACCGCTGCTACCACCTCCCGCCGTCGACTACAGCTCGAACGTAGACACCTCGAGCGCTTTCCGATCGGTGAAAGAAGCCGTAGAGGTCTTTGGAGAGCGGTTTCTCACTGGAGAAATCTTCTTACCGTCTCCAAAACCCCCTTTCACATTACCAAAACAAGAGACCCCATCATGGAAATCCACACATAGCTCTCAAATCTCATGGAAATCATGCTCGCCATCGCGGGAAGTCGAAGAACAACCGCCATCGTTGCTTGTTAACTCCTTAAAAAAGCTCGAGTCGGAACTCGAAGAGACAAAGAAAGAGTTGAAGTTACTCAAGGAGAGAGAGTCCGAGACCGAGGTGGCATTGGCGTCTTTAAACGCCGAGCTCCATAAGAACATGTCAAAGATAGCGAAAGCCGAAGCGGCTGAGGCGGCAGTGAAAGGGGCAGCGTTGAGATCATCGCCGGTGATCGGTGGTGGCGGAGAGAGGAAGATGGCGACGGATAAGAAAGTGTTGAAGAAAAAGCCGATAATTCCTCTTATAGGAGATTTGTTTTCAAAGAGAAAAGGGAAATCAGATGCTTCTTTTCTGAATCCACTTTATACATCTTCTCAGATGCATTGGATTTGAAACCTTCAAGGAATCAAGAGATAGCAGTGTATGTATGCATGCATGCATGCATGCATATGAGTGATTAATCATGTCTGAAAATCATTTTATTTGTTTATTTTAAGTGTGATCAGTTAATTAGGTTGTATTAATTGAATATTTGGGTGTTAAAAAATTGAAAAGAAAAAGAGGAAATTGGGTGATTATTTGTTGGGGTTCAAAAGCTTAGTGTTTCTTTGATGAAATAACTTTTTTTTTAAACAAGTAAAAGAGAATCCTAGATATGAAGCTTCGGTATAGTCAGTCACCAGAGCACTCAAATTTATCAATAAACTTCTAGCAAGATGCTAGATATAAAGTTACAAAGTGATTAAAAACAAACACCTAATGAAGCAATTGACCCATGAAGGTAGCTATTTGTTCCTAAATCTATGATTAGAGTTCAATGTGTTCGTCAAATGATCGATGATAGATCTTAAAGATTTCACTGACAATGAACCACTTGGGTCACCTTCCCATCTCCGTGCATCCTCATTATCAACTAAATTTAAATGTTCAAGTAAATTTTCCAAATCCAAAATCCGACTTGCTAAAGTCATTGCATCATTCCCATTTGACCAATTAAGACCATACCCAACCGAAACTTCCATTATCATTTTGAACAGAACGCATAGCTTTAGTACAAAGTTTATTAGATTCCAACGCGAACAAATCCGGGAAAATAAATTTAGGTGGAGTTATCCCCAACGATCATGCCAAAAAAGAGTGCTATTGCCATTCTTAACTACTCGTGTGAAGAACTATAAGGCCGCGTTTGTTTCACGGAATTTAAAGGAATGAAATTGAATTCCTTAAGGTGCTGTTTGGTTTGAAGGATTCCTTAGGAATTCTAAGGAATTGGAATCCAATTCCCATACATTCCCTTGTTTGGTTCACTTTTGATGGAAGGAATTGGAATTTGGGATGGGAAAACTTTCCCTCAAATGAAGGAAAGTAAATTCCTTCTCATTATCAATGGAATTGAGATTCCATCTACCTCACCAAGCCTCCAACGACTCAACCCATGTGGTGACCGGCGATTGGACTGAAGTGGTGACTGGCGATGGCGATTGAGGCGGTTACCGGCGATGGCAACTGACGTGGTGACAGGCGACGGCGACAGCGACGGCGACGGCGACAGAGGTGTCCCGACCAGCGATTAGAGCATCGATGGTGATGGAGTCCCGATGATTAGCGATTCCATCTGCTTCGTCTTCGTTACATTGACCGGTGATTCCATCTGCTTCGTCTTTGTTTGTCCCGACGAATGGTGACTAGAAACCGACAATTAGGGCTTCGTATGTTGGGGGCGGTGTTGGGGCAGTGGTGGTGTCCTGACGACCAGCGACAGCGGTGGTTGCAGTGTTGGGGCAGTGGTTGCGAGCGGCGACAGAGACGTTGGGGGTGGCGGCGGCGATGGTGGCAGGCGGCAGCGGTGAAGGGAGGTGGCGGTGTTGCTTTTCCTTTTGCTTTCCAGTCTTTTCCTTTATGAATCCCATTCGTTTGCCAAACACAAAAGGGAAGGAATTACTTTTCAATTCAAATTACTTCAAATTCCAATTCCTTCCAAAATTCAAATTCTAATGAAAAACAATCCGCGAACTAAACTTCACCTTATTGTTTTTGGATCTATTTGACACAGTTAGCTTTATTCATAGTGAAATTGTAAAGAGATATAAATGTTCAATATATAGTTTTGATTGTTGATTATGTTATGATACTGTTTCCAATTCATTTCAAATCTGTTTTCAATCATTTCATATACGTACTGCTACTGCGAATGTTTTTTTTTTTGTGTTAATTTGGTATTGGTAGAATTTGTTTTGACTTTGAATGTGTTTATGATATGATAGTAGTGATAATTAATCTATTTTTTATTGTGATTTATATATACTGGTTTAAAAGCTTCTATTTGTGTCAACATAATAATACCACTAAAATAATAAATACAGTATATATATAAAAAAAGTAGTATAAAAAAACCAAATTATTTTTTACAGATTTCCTTTTTTTTATTACTTTCTATATCAATACTAACACCTTTAAATTGTTGTCATTTCAATTCATCGTGTACTATAAATATCTTTTTGATTGTATACTTAATTTTTAAAAATATTTGTAACTTATATAGAAAAAGAATTAATAAATTACACATAACGTATTATGTACATGAATTTACTTTGTCGATCAATATGTCAATACGGATCTTTAAACTAGCTAGTTACGAATTAAACATAAAATATGATCTACAGATCTATAGAATAATATCAGTTAGTTAATTTCTTTTTAATTAGTAATAAAATTTAAGTTAGATAGTTTTTTCTTAAACTGTTAATAATATATATGTAATACGAGTTAGTTTCTTTTTAATTAGTAATAAAATGTAAGTTGGTTAATTTTTTTCTTAAATTATTAACAATATATAGAGAGAGAGATGTCCATGCCCATATCATTAGTTTTATCAGGCCCACCAACTATCTTTAATAACTTTGATTATTATATAACTTTGATTCATTCAGCCACATCATCACAATTAATTTAATATATAATATGTTGTTAATTTATTTATATATAATATGTTAATTTATTTTAATATGTTGTTTATATAATATGTTAATTTATTTTAATATGTAAGTTGGTTAGGTTTATTTATTTATATATAATATGTTGTTAATTTAATATTTTAATTGCTTAAATAATGCTTAATTGCTCGTGAATATACGATGAAGTATTTTGTTTATATTATTATATATGTGTTATTGAACTCGTTTATTTATACAATATATATTTGCTGCCGAATTGCCGATGCTCATTGAATTAATTGAATTCAATATATAATATATGTTATTTCAATTAATTGTTTATTTTTTAAAACTTTGATTTTTAATAGTTTTTATTATAAATCTAAGATTATTGTTATATGATTTTCAGTAATTATGCCTCCTAAGCATCTATCTGGTAGTGAAAAACGTAAAAAG
>JAUEJL010108626.1:0-12680 GCA_032274825.1 Drosophyllum lusitanicum | reverse complement strand
ACATATACAAATTACAAAATACAAATTTATAGAAGTTCAATACACGCGATCGCAAAATGTATATAAAAAAAGTCAAATTTAAAAAAAATATTTTTTATGCGCCATGCCTTAAAAAATTCGCCATATGACACGCCTTATGCCGTCTTGTCTTACGTCATGCCTAACCCCACCGCCAAGGGTTATTTCTTAACGTCGGAGTAGTGCCTCGCGCCTTGGCACGTTTTTTAGAACCATGGATAATAGTAACCAGAACCAAACGGAAATCCATAGTAATTATTCGGTTTTGTTCTAATCCAATCCTAAATATCTGAACCAAATAGTCCGATTCAAAAGTTTCGGTTCGGTAATTTGGTTTTATCTGATCAGTGAACACCCCTAAAAACAAAAGCCCAACCTAAATTTTAACTTACACTTAGGTAAGAAAAAGATAAAAAAAATACATGTTATTCGTCACCAAAATATAACGGTTGTTTTTAGGGTTCTAAAAATAAATGCAAATGTAAAAAGACACTAACATTATGAGTAGAGGTGAGCAGAAAAAACTGAAACTGAAAAAACCGAACTAATACTAAAACCGACGGTTTTGGTTTTAAAATTTTTTATAAACGATTTTTTCTGTTTGATTTGGTTTTATGTTTCAAAACCGACCATAAAAACAAAATAGAATTGAAGGAACGGAACGGAACCGAACCGTTAGGGTTAAGGGCATAATAATACATTTCACATAAACACTGACCATAAAAACAAAACCGAATTGAAGGAACCAAACCAAACCGTTAGGGTTAAGGGCATAATGGTACATTTCACATATCAATCCCTACTCCGCACCCCACCAAAAGAAAAAAACAAAAAAAACCGCCAGAATGCCTAGTTTTAACATTTCCCCCAAATTTACTCTGTCGACTCTTTGCTCTCACGAAGTCACGAACTCATGGTCTCGAATTCTCGATTGAAGACTAAGAACAAGATTGAAACATTGAAATCCTCTCTCAAAGTCTCGTTAGCATCTTCCCCTCCACGGCTCCAAGGTATTCTCGATCAACATTTTCTCCAATCCCTTGACAGTCGGCTCTCGATTAGGCTAGCACATCTCTATCTCGATTAGGCTAGCATCTTCCTTCTACATTCTGTTTTTGAGTTATATTTTTGTTGATAATCTATTAATCTCTTGTTAATTTCACGTCTGTTCATGCAACTAAAAATCGATGGACTTTGTTTGTGGGTTGTGGCCTTTTTGAACAAAAAATTGAAGAACAATAGCTTATCTGTTTTTGTGGGTTCTGCACTTCTATAATCTGTTTTTGATTGTATATGGATACATGCGATTATATTCACCACTAGTTATGTATATTCACCTTTTGAAGGCCTTTTTACTTGTTTGTGGGTTCTACAATCTGTTTTTGTTTGTATATGTTGTCATATTCACCATTAGTGATGTATATTCACCATTTGAAAGCGTTTTTTTATTGTTTATTGTGGGTTCTACAATCTGTTTTTGATTGTATACGCTATTATATTCACCATTCGAAGGCCTTTTTTATTGTTTATTGTGTGTTCTACAGTATGTTTTTGAGCTATATTTAGTGATATATATTCACCATGTTGTACCTAATAGAAACTATATTTAATTCTTGTTTGTGGGTTCTTATGAATCTGTTTTTTTTTTCATCTGTTTTTTAGTTGAATCTGTTTTTGGCAGCTTTAATCTCTAATATATCATATACTTGAATCTGTTTCTTTTTTTTTTTTTTGGTGATGAAAATGTTTTGTTAAAACATGTTGCTAAATAGGAGATTAAAAGTAGCCCAAATTTGATCCATATTGTGTCTTAATTTATATTGTTTGTATGATAGCCCATACGTGTATATGAGTTTTGGAGCAGCCCAAATAGGAAATTAGTAGCAGCCCATTTGTTAAAACCAAAACTGAAAAACCGAATGGTTTTGGTTTTTCCAGAAACCGAAATTTTCGGTTTGGTTTTGGTTGTACCCCAAAACCGAACCACACTGAACCGAGCACACCCCTAACTACGAGCACGCAAATTCCAGTAAGGCATAGTTTTTCCAAAAAAAAATGACTTATCTGGTCTGGGATGGCATTAAATATTTATCTGAACTAGTAGGCCTTCAGCGGATCCATGTTAGCTCCAAGACGTTGGTCTCTAACTAGAAAAGTAAATGCTTAAGCTTATAAGCTTCTGGTCCAGTAGGTCCATAAACTCACTAGGATTTGTTAAACCAGATATACTATTGAATTTCAAGTGTTTCAAAACGTACACTACAAAATTGTGTTTTCTATAGCAACACAATTATCCTACAATCTAATGTAGAGAGAGGGGTATAGGGTAATAAAATCGAGTTTTCAGTGACCAAAAATGCATGAATGGTTGCTGTATTTATAGACAAATCGTGTCTCTTTGAGTGGTCATCACACCTCTTCAAACAGTCACCTTTAGTGACCGTTCGCCAACCATTTAACTGCAGTTTCTGAATTTCTTAACTGCGAAGCTTAGTTATTTAGTGTCTGAAACCCACCTTATACACTTTCTCTCATTTCCTAAGGTTTGAACCCAAAAAATGACATTTTATTTTGAAAAAGCCCAACAAACCCAACACAAAAAATAACATTGTTAAAAAAATACCTATATCATCAAGATAGAAGACCTCAGCGGATAAAATTGTAAGAGTTTTTATAGAATGTGGGTCTTGATCCTAGTCTCTTTCATCTATGTTTTCGCCCCTTGTTGGTATAGCGATTGATAAACAACCTGCTGAGGGTTGTTTTCATCTACGTTTTCGTCTCTTTCATCAGCAGGTAAAAGTGATCAATCTAAGCCCGAGGCTTCTACTGCAAACTCTGATAAAAAAAAAACCGATCACCGAGGACAAGTCTTTGAAAATCTTTTGAAGACTCAAAACTACAAAGAACAATCTACTAGCATTGCTGAATGCAGAAAGAAAAAGAATCTTTGCATATTGTAAATAAGGAGATTGTTTTGATGCTTAAATAGATAATTTTCGTCTATTATGCTTAATTGAAAATTGAACACAAAGGGGGGAATATTAGGTCTGTAAAGTTGTGTTCAATATATTGTAGTGAAATTTGTTAAGACTTATGACATTAGTCTGAGTATAGGGTAGATATTGTAATACCTAAGAGGTATAAATACTATGTTATTAACTTTAAATCATTAAACATTTCAATACACAAAAATACTATATGTGTTCTTGGTATTCTCTCATATGTACATACTAAGATCATACATAATAATTATGAATTTGCTTCATTTATATTGATACCTGATACAATTAGGGTCCTACAAACCCCTCTTGCATTTCACTTTAGTTCTATTCTATGTTCACAGGTAGATCTAAGTTATGGTAAAAGCTGCTATCACACAATTAAGTGTGTATATATAGGAAAGCTGGAAAGGGCTCCTATGTAGCAGTATAAAAAGCGTTAACTCCAGTGTTTTACTTATAACAGCATCTAAAATTTCCTTGATTTATATGTAATTAAAATTCGCGAATAAGAAAATGATCTTTTAACAGGATTTCTGTGCCTCTAACTTTTCCACAGAAATATTGCAATAACTTCAAGATCATATATATGCTAAAAAAAAAATCTACCTAGCTTTTGAACTCCAGGTGATCAAGTGGAAAGAATTTACAAAATTCTAGTAATTCATTATGCAACCCACATGAGTAATGTTTACTCAAGAGAATCATAGAGAAACGAGTCAAAGAACACACTACAGGTTACAGAACCAGTGGAAAATGTTTTTGGCTAGTATAGAAAATTCAAATGCGTACACTACCTATAGGTTTGACCATATATTGAAGCAGCATAAGTGATCAACACCTCCAAATTAACCAACAAAAGGTCTAGTCTTCTGTCTTAATTCATCTTCAATGTCTAAGACAAAAGCAGCTTAGACAATTTGGCAGTCCAATCTACAAACAGAGTATAGATGGTTAAATCATTTGAAAACAATGAAGATAGAATAGGACTTCTGCAACCCAGAATCCAAACTAATAATATATCTGAAAAAAAAAGGTATATAGAAAACTCCTTCCTAAAAGCTAGAGGTAGCTAGCAAAGCTCCTTTTTCATGACAACAAAACAACAACAATAACAAAACTCAATCCGCCAGCGCGAGGTATGAGGGAAGTAAGAAGTAAGAAGCAGATAGTCATACTGTAAAAGTAGAGAGACTGCTTCCCATATTTCATGAGAACAAAACAAAACCAAGAATTTTTATGAGTCAAAAGCAAGAATTACCAGTTGGAAGTTGGAGAAGGAGGAGTGGCAATGTCTGTGATCCCTTCTAACATCAGCAACACACACTTCATAGATGGACGAAGAGTAGGTTCATCCTGGATGCACCAAAGTCCGACTTTTACCAGTCTCTCCAGTGTCTCCTTAACTTCTCCATCATCAACAAGCTGATCCAATTGCCCTCTTTCAAAACACTTGTAAACCCAATTAGAAAGAACAATCTCCTCTGGGTTAGATACTTGTACTTCCAAGTTCCTTCTGCAACATATGATTTCAAGCAACACGATCCCATAGCTGAAAACATCAACCTTCAAAGATATTGGGGTGTTTTTCTGCCACTCGGGTGCCAGATACCTGTAACACAAAACAAAACAAAATACATGATTGGTGTCAAGATGCTTAAGATATATAAAACTGATCTAACATTTAGTAGAGTAGCCTTACCCTCTAGTGCCTCGAACCATTGTGAACGTCTTAGTTTGATCTGGCATCAGTAGCTTGGCCATTCCAAAGTCAGAGATTTTAGCAGTCCAGAAATCATCCATTAAAATGTTCTGGGGCTTAATATCACAATGAATGATGGGTGTCTCGCATTCTTCATGAAGATAAAGGATTCCTCTAGCAACGTCTAGTGCAATTTGCACTCTCTCACACCAGTCTGGAAGCCTTCCTGATTTAAATAAACGGTCGGAAAGGGTTCCATTGCTCATGTATTCATAAACGAGAAGCCTCTGGGTCTTACCTTCTGCACAATAACCGAGCAGCCGGACTAGATTTTTGTGATGGGTTTTCCCAATCACTTGCATTTCGGCTCGGAATTCTCTCTCGCCTTCATCCACCACCTTCTCGAGTCTCTTCACTGCTATCGGTTTCTTCCCTTTGTCCAAAAATCCTTTATAGACCTTCCCGAATGAGCCTCTTCCTAACTCTTGCTTGAACCCGTTAGTTGCCTTTCGAAGCTCATTGTAAGTATATGATCTCAGGATGAGGTCCTCAGCCAACCCCAAATTTTTACTTTCCAACAATCTCTTGTACTTTAAAAGACGGAATTTGAAAATGAAAAATCCCGAAATAATTAGAGAAATGCATGAATAGACCGAAAAGCCGGTGCTTATAAAAAGAATTAGAACCCACGTCTTCTTGCTTGTAGTAACCACCTTCTCCACCCCCTGCGGAACCTCTACCGAACTACTGTTAACTGATTTGTTGACTTGGCCATAAAGGCTTACAGTGCCTGTCTTGAAGAAACCCATGGATGTCTCATCATCATAAACTCTCTTCACATACCTTAATGGGTACTTGTGCTTCTCACAGTTACCCCCCCGCAAAAGAACAGCATCACAATCACAATCCTTTAAACAGGAATCGCTGCAACCCTCTTCGTTGCCGCTGCTATTCTCATAGTAAGGATGGTCATCCCACACTAACCACTCTCTGGCAACCATTTTGTAATATGTCACGTTTTCTTTCCCTCTTATACAGGTTGCTTTTGTAAAATTCCTCTCGCACCCACTATATGTCCTATCAAGATCTATAAAATCAGCACCCGGCAGGCAAAGACAATAAGGCTGCTCATCATTCATGGTGCAATAGCTGTTAAATCCACAATAATTCTTCACATCACAAGGTTTATCCGGCTTTTTCCATACAATAGAAGGGTGAGAGTTGGTGCGATTGAAAGAATATAGCCGAAAGATTCCGTCTTCACCAAGTGTCGCATGATATATGACATCAGGATTAGGCGGTTCACTATGAGGATCATTGAGGGACCCTGGATTACTGCCATTGATAAGCAGTAATCCATTAGTGTTCAGGTACAGGTTCTTCCTGGTCTTGTTATCATAATCATAATCATTAATATATGTATTGCTAGCCCAGAAAGCATTTAAACCCACTTCCTCTGTGTGTACCGGATACATAACAAGATTACCATCCACCTGCATCTTGATACGAAAACGTCCACTAGAATAATTGGTTTTAGAGACACTTGAAACCAATTCACTCCCACTAAAAAGACTCTGGCCTTGTAATATGGAATTGGTAGGATGGTCAAAACTCTGCCACACTACAGCCTCCGAATGATTGTACAGTATGAAATTCCCATTGTCATTCATCAGAGCATGGGAAATATTATCAGCAGCGGCATTAATGGTCTTATTAACACAACTATGCTCACAGCTTAGAACCAATACCCCTTTAGGGGTGACTTCTAGTGTGGCATTTGGCGATAAAGGTGGATCATCTCGATAAGCAGTCCATACAACCGTATTTTCATCAAAGCTTGCTAACCAGATTGCAACCACATAGCCAGTGCCTTGTGGGTAAAACCCAAATGCAAACAGCTTAGACTGTGAGAACCATGCGTTGGTGGTAGATTCTGCACCAGCTACGAGTGAAGATCCCACGCTTATGGAGTAACTGGATGCGCCATCAACCCTAGTCTGGATAAATTGAAGAAATAGAAAGGCAAACAGTAACAAAGCCATGATATGCACCAAAGAAACGGGATTAGTAAATTGTTTATTGCAGCTAGCTAATGAGGGTTATGAAAATGAGAAACATATATACTAAAAGATGAGATTAGCAAAGACTTGGGGGGGCACTGACAGTCAACTCATGGAGGAGGAAAACGAAAAAGAAAAAGCGGTAATGCCAAGTAACACCGTTAATTGAATCATTACTGGCACTACAAAAAAAAAAGACTTTTAGAGGCGAAAAAATGTTGCCGCAAAAGAAAAAAAGTCTTTTGAGGCGACACGTCGCCGCAAATTTCTCGTCCCAAAAACTTATTTGCGACGAAAAATTTAACAATTACGACGAAAAATGACTTATGTTGTTGTAACCGGGTCTTTAGCGGCGACAACTGTCCCCGCAAAAAAGAAAGTCGCCACAAAAAGCTATAATTCTTTTAGTGTGGCCACACAATAATTTCAAAAAGCAAGACTAATATTCACTGAAGAATTGAATAGTAAGTCATCATCCTATTAAGTCTTTGTTTAAAACTATATATTCTTACTAGCGTGTTGATGCGGAAAAGAATCATGAATATGCATAATAGCCACCGGACCTACAAGCACATTAAGCACCGTTTAGCTAAGGTTTGAGCTCATTCATTTGTTTGGTGAGTCAAACATCAACTCGGGCAAGGTTGAAAGAAATTTACCACACAGGCTTATTACCATACGACGCGAGTTTAATAGTCTTAACTCATTCGCCGGTACCAAAGGATAAAGTCGGTACGAATGTTTGTAAGCTAGGTGTAGTGTTAAAGAATTTTCAAAATACACATATTTTACTTTTATACGAGTCTTAGGAAAAGAAAGTCTGTTTTGGGTGGATTTCAACTTGTCTTGCATAACAAGTGTGATTGTTTGTTGAAAGGTTGTGTTTGTTGGCTATTGTGACCGGAGATAACTGTCGCTAAAAGCAAAAGTCACGACTGTTGTGAGATTGTTTGTAAATTTGTGGAGTTCCGACTCAAAACTAATTAGCTATGAGTGGAGTAGCCTATTACCTTGATAAGGACATTACAAAGTCACTTTTCATTCGATGTGAGACATTACTTAACAGAGCCGCTAATCTGGCTAAATATCAACGATCATAATTGGTTTTTTGTAACAAGAAATCCACTTTTCACCCCAAAACTCTTCTGTTTTACCGGATTTACTACCAATTTTTGTTACTATAGAAACAATGATTGATAGTATCTTGAAACCTTTGAAAACTCAATAGTTCAATCGGCTTGTCACCGCAGTCATACGGTGTTGATAAGGTCACTACTCGTTGATGTATCTTGGGAAATGATTCATCAATAACTCAAAGCACGACATTCTCCGGAAAGGTGGGGGCCAAATTGCTTTAAGGATAGAGTATACTATCCTCAAAGCAATAAGTTGTAGTGTTAATTATAGTTTTCGTTTTGTCGTAATCATTATTCTTAAAAACCCCAAAATACCAACAGGTAGAACAAAACAATGTAGCTGATGTTTAAATGTATACAGTACACAAAAGGATATGCTTTCTCCGGTTAAGAAGAGGCCGGCCATGTTTCTAATACATTATAAGACAACAAATAAGAAAAGCTAGATCAAAGAAGGAGGAGTTGGTGATTGGGGGATTGGTACATCAGTTGTTCGTTCTAACATCAGGATAACATCTTTTATCGAAGGCCTTGCATCTTGATTATCTTGAATGCACAAAAGTCCAACTTTAACCATCCTTTCAAACATGTCTAAATCTACTTCATCTTCATCATCCCCAATCAGCCTATTTAACTCCTTGGCTACAAAACAATCGTAAACCCAGGTAGAAAGAGGTGTTATGTCGTCAGATGGCATGCCTGTTATCTCCGTATCTCGACATGTGCAACACAAAATCTCCAGCAGTAGAACCCCAAAGCTGTAGATATCCACCTTGGTAGTTATTGACATGTTTTTCAGCCACTCAGGTGCCACATACCCTCTTGTTTCCCTAACTCTAGTGAGTGTACTCTCGCTTTGATTTGGCCTCAGTAGCTTTGATAACCCAAAATCAGAGATCTTAGCAGTCCAAGACTCGTCAAAAAGAATATTATGAGGATTTATATTGCAGTGTATAATACGAGTTTCACACTCTTCATGAAGATACAAGATTCCCCTCGCCACATCTAGTGCTACTCTCACACGCTCTTTAAAGGCAGGAGGTTGTGTTAAGAGAAGATCTGCCAGTGAGCCATTGCTCATAAACTCGTAAACAAGTATTTTTGTAGCTCCATGTATGCAGAAACCAAGTAAGCGAACCAAGTTTCTGTGATGGGTTTGAGCAATAGCAGTAATTTCTGCTCGGAACCCTCCTCCTCCTTCAAACATCATCTTATGCAGTTTCTTCACAGCAACCGCCTTCTTCCCTTCATAAATAAACCCTTTGTAGACTTCTGAAATAGAGTTTCTGGCTATCACTTCCTTAAAACCATCTGTAGCTTTTTGAAGCTCATTGTACGAGAATGATCGTAGAGTAGAATGGTCACTAATCAGCTCAAAATCAACAATATTTTGTGATATACTTTGGTACCTCCGAGCATGCACTCTGTAGTAAAAGAAACTAGAGAATGCCATCAGCGTACACATAAGAGCAAGGAAACCAAGTGTTATGGCTATAACACGAACAAGTTTTTTCCTTTCAATTACTACACTTTTTAGGTTTGTTGGGGCTGGTAACGGACTCATGTATAGGTCAACTGTCTGGTAACTAGTTTTGACGAAGACTGTAGCAAATTTGCTTATGCTACGAAATGCATTAATAACCGGAGCCTTGATCAATTTGCAACTATCATTTACATACACGCCTACCCAGCAATTGCAATCCTCCAGGCAAGATTTACTGCAAGCTTCCTTGCCAAGATTCGTCACAGAGTAAGGGAAGAGTACTCCCAACTCCATATTCTCCACAACAGTAATATTGTAGGAAAGTTTTAGTGGCCCTCTTTGACCGCAAGCTTCTTCATCGGTGAAATTCCTGTAACAGCTAACGTTTGTACTGTTGACAAATAAGAAACCAGGAAAGCAATGGCACTCAACATAGCCACTAGTGGTAGAACAGTAACTGTTAACACCACAAATGCCTCTGGCCTGATCACACGAGGCTATCGCTGACCTTTCAGTCCTCATCCTAGTCACGTTACTAGAGGGAGTTGTGAATATGTGGGAATACAGACCAAAGTTACCATCCGGATTCAGAGTGGCACGAAAGACTACCGTTTCATTAATGTTTCTCGACTGTGAGGAGCTCGTAGGCGAACTTAACACCTTCGGTCTCTCACCAGACCCCACCATATACAGAGAGCCATTAAGGCTGCTGAGACATAATATTTCATAACCGCTGGAAAATGTTCCACTTGACCAGTATGAACCCTCAGCCTCCTGGGCACTGTTTAGAGGATATGCCACAAGGTTTCCGTCAAGCTGCATATACAGGAGAAAACGTCCACTCGAGTGCTGGGAAGCCGATACACTAGAGACTAGTTGACCACCGGCAGGTAGTTCTTGGCCTCCTAATATTGTATCAGAAGGGTGAGCAAAGCTTGCCCATACGACAACAAAGTCATCGCGGAGTACAAAATTACCAGAATCAAACATAGAAGCTGAGGTTGCCGGAACTGACTGATCTATTGTGAGATTTTGCTCACTATACGTAGTGTGCAGAAGCAACCAGCCATCTTCACTGAGCTCGATGGTACTGTTTGAGGAGAGAGGCGGATCATCACGGTTTGCGGTCCAAACAACTGTGATTTCCGGTTTGGTTGTCAGCCATATGCCGACTGCAAAACCGTTATCTTGCTTGTAGAAACCAAATGCAAAAAGTCCTGAAGGTGAGAGCCATGAACAGTTTGTGCCTGTGGTTAGTGAGGTGCCTAAGCTGATACTAGAAGAGTTGGACCCATCAACCAGAGATCCTTCTGTAACTAAACAGAAGAGGAGCTTCAAGAAGATAACCAACACCATATTAATTAAGAGGTGAGTCATGTGTAATGATGTTTATGCTGGAGAAGAGTGAATAGTCTTAATTACTGGTTGAATAGCCAGCCTGCTAGCTATATATATAGCATGCAATTGAAGTAAATCAAGCCTTCCATTTTCTACTGCATATTCCAACACAGACCCTATCTACATTCACAGTATTTAGTATTAATTATCGAGCAAACCAGGCTGTGGAAAGACCATTGCAGAATTACAAGTCAATATCAAATAAACGAGGCAACTTTAAACTGTTGAGCCCTTTATTTAGCTTCTTTGGTCCTCTACCTAAATACTATTAATACCAAAAAGTAGTGTAGTTAATTGTTTCGTATTCGGGTTGGCGTCAAAATACCCGAACTTGAATTACCCGATTGATCCAAACCCAAATTAGGTTATTCGGGTTTGTAATTTATGTGACCCGACTAAGGTATCACTATTTGGGTCGGGTGTATGGTCTAAGCTAATTTTCTTATTCGGATGACCTGATCAACCCAAATAAGATTTTTACAAAAACTTAAATCTAAATAATAAATAATTACATGAATTTTTAAATACCTATAATCCTTCTAGTTTTCCATAGAATGAATCTCGCATATTTGCTACCTTTAAAAGATCATAATTTTGATAGCAATGACATAAATAATTAAACAAGATAATATTAACACCAATTATTTTCAGAAAACTAATCAATTATGAAACAACAAATTTGATATTAGTTTTATATCTATACTTACTACATTATAAAACATTTAACTTTCTCTCTCTAAATTTTTTTTAATACTTCTTAATTTTAAGTAGTACATGTTTATATGCATAAGATACATACATTTAGAGCAATAACCTAATCAATCATTTCTTAATTATCTCAACTAATTTATGGCAACTCATGTTGCTTTAATAAATCATTAAACATTATAACAACAATTTAATTAATCTAATTTTGATTAAATCACTTACATCAATATATTTTTTAGGACTAGATTATCTTCTTCTCTAATCATTTAAAAATAATAATATATATTTTTATTTTATTGTTTTTGAAAAACTGTTTTAATAACTAATAAAAGAGTTAATTGAAAAAGAAACATGAAAAAGTTAAATTCTTTATAATACTATATTTATGTAATTGAACCTGATGAATACTGTATTTTTCTAACTTAATTTAAAAATATCATATATATCCTTTAAACCCTTTTAAAAAATATCATATTTATTCAACCTACTTTTAAAATATTGCATAATATCCTTTATCAGATTTACCTAAAGTATTAAATTTAATCATTTTAAAATATTTTAATTTCATTTTTTTTGTTCTTTATAGTCATACAAAATAGTCAATTGACTATTATGTCCGTCATATTTACCTTGTCGATTGGATTTCCCTTCACAGAAAGTATCAAGTACGCTCAAATCTCACATCTAAAATCTATTGATGCTCAATTTGCTCGCACCGCATGCCACATATTCCACCTCCTCTATTAATGTGCTCCGTGTCATTTGTAATGCCATCCAACGCATTTTCATTGCCAAATTGTCCTCTCACCTTATTGTTAAGGTGAATAACCTAGATGTAGCTGTTATGATTGACACCATTGATGCCTGTTGCTCGACGTTCATTGAACGGTGTTAGTAGATGTGATACGTGGAATATGAGCAGTGAGAAAACTTTTTATGAAATAAGAGAACATTATTTAAAATGATAATAATAATAGTCGACAACTATGATATTCTGAAAGGTATATATGATATCTAAAATTAATTAGACAAATATAATGCGTTGAAATACAATTTTATATATATATATATATATATATATATATATATATATTTTAAAATTAAGTTATAAAAATACATATATTAGTGTCAATCAAAGACGTATAAGAAATTTTTGTTTGTTTTAATGAGATT
>JAUEJL010108625.1:0-24995 GCA_032274825.1 Drosophyllum lusitanicum | reverse complement strand
TTTCAAATTAGTTTTAACTAATCTAACATTTCTCATAATTAGTTAGTATTGAATAATTAGTTAGTATTGAATGTTTTAAATTCGTAATAACTAATCTTCAAATTTAAATTATGTGTATAATAAATTAACTAATCTTTAATTCAATTTAATTTAAATTAGATGTGTTAAGCTCCTTGAATTAAGAAAATTATTTGAAGTGGTGTGTTATGATTAGGAGAAAAAAATTAAAAAATAGATGATAACATCGTCATTTTTTTCTTTTAATAAAGTTATTAGATAGACCTGCATGTTAAGAAAAGCAAAAAGTCTATCTACTTTTAACTAGAAAGATGATTGTACTAATTTGTTATTTTTTTTCCTCTAAAAGTAATATTTATTTTAATACCCAGGGTAACACAACAGGTAATTAATTAAGTTAAATACATATTATGAAAAAGAAAAAAAAAGTTGGTTGAATCGAAAACATGCATATACGATAAATATTTATCCAAATTCATGTTTAAAATAATGAATTATTCTTTATTTATAACATGGCTTCAAAGACAAAATAACAAAAATCAAAATCATACTTTCAATTTTTAACAAATGGATGGTCAAAATTTAATAATTAAATTTATTTTTTTAAATAACAGGTTAGGATTTTATGTATGTTCATTCTTTTATTTAGATTAGAAGATTCAAAATATAAAACATAAAAAAATGTATTTACTTTTTAACGAAAAAAGCGTACGTTATTGGCTGTTGGGGAAATTTGTCTGAAAACATAACTACACATGACATGCGTAAACTTGCTTTCTTTATGAATTCGCCACCCAAAAATATTGCAGTTTTTTTTACAGTTTCATTTCAAGATTTGCTTCTTCCTTCTTATCGCTCTCTCTATACTTCACCGATCCTTCAAACATGATAGGTTTTACTCTCTCTATCTCTCTCTCTCTCTCCATCGATTATGCGTTATCACATTTATGGATCTTAATTCTATATATCGAATATTTGTATGGATTTTAATCCAGAATCAACAGATTGAGTAAGGGCTATTACCCTGCGTATGATAATTAGTGGAATTGATGGAGATCAGTTCTTTTTATTCAATTTTCTGTATCATTAATTCATTGATTTGTTGGATACTTACAAGAAAACAGAACCCCCTTTTCATGTTCTGATAACAAACAATTTTCTCTGAAAATTTGATTTATTTGGTATTTATTTTGTGTGGGAATAGCAATGCTAATGTAATGGGTAAGTGGGTTAAAAGTTAAATATGTTTATTGAATCAAAGATCATCCCCATTTCTACTCTGCACTTTCAAATGCTAAAGTGTGACTTTGATGAGTCAAAATGGGCTAATTTTGACACCAAAGTCAGATTGAAACTCTTCATATGTAAGAAATGTGGTAATCTATGATTTTGGATAATGATGTACCAGAACTTGGACCCACTGGGCTATGATCATGTAAAAGACGTAAGAAAATCGATCTACTAATCTTTGCCAATCTTTTTATTTCGGAGTGATTCATGAACGTGTAACTACATTTAAACATCATTGCTAGTTACTTTAGTTGTCCCATGAAAGCGGTCACTTCAATAAACTTTTTGTTTTGCAAACTGCATACTCAAATTGTGATTGTTTCTTGAGACAGATAAAGAAGATCCAAAGGCTGCCAAAGATGAAGTTCAATCAAGCCTTCCACCAATCAAGAAGCTCAAACGGTGGCAATGGTGGTTTTTGGTGTTCCTTAACATATGTTTCCTCCTCGTTGGTCAAGGTGCCGCCGTTCTTATGTTAAGATTTTATTATGAAAAAGGTGGACACTGTAAATGGGCAGCAACTCTTGCTCAAAACGCAGGGTTCCCTATTCTCTTCATACCCTTCATTCTTTTCCCTTCAATCAAAGAACCTTCAACTAAATGTCCTATGATTGTTGTCATGTCAGTCTACTTTGGCCTTGGTGCCCTTATTGCGGCTGATAATTTGTTGTACTCTGTAGGATTAGCATACTTATCGACCTCGACTTACTCACTCATTTGTGCAACCCAATTAGCTTTCTCCGTGGTTTTCTCAGTTTTCATAAATTCCCAAAAATGTACAATCTTGATTTTGAATTCCATCATTGTTCTTACATTATCTACCTGTCTTGTTGGTGTAAGTGACCATTCGGCTAGCCAAAATGTCAGTCGAGCTAGATACACACTTGGATTTGTGGCTACGTTTGGTGCATCAGCTCTTTATGCTCTTTTACTTTCGCTGACACAACTTTCTTTCCAAAAAATCATCAAGAAAGAAACTTTTGCTGTGGTTCTTGAAATGCAAATTTACACTTCAATCGTTGCATCATGTGTTTCGCTCGTGGGTCTTTTTGCTAGCGGTGAATGGCGGCTGTTGAGAGGTGAAGTGGAGACTTTTGGTGAAGGGAGTTTGTCTTATGCCATGACTTTGGTTTGGACTGCTGTGGCTTGGCAGATTTGTTCAGTTGGTGTTGTGGGTTTGATCTTTGTGGTATCGTCTCTGTTTTCAAATGTAATCAGCACTCTCGCTTTGTGTCTTTCGCCTTTGGCTGCAGCCATTGCTTTTAATTATTCATTGAATGGTGCCAAGATCATTGCGGTTCTTATGGGCATTTGGGGGTTCTTGACTTATGTTTATCAGAATTGTCTTGATCTAGAGGTGAAGAACAAAAACATGGATGATAAATGCCCTGAATGTTCATGTTGATTCATGTGTTTCTTGTTTAGATTTTTAGTGAATTTTTCAAGATTTACTTTATGTTTAGGTTGCTTGTCATTCTGTTTATGATCAGATAACAAATTGTGTATAGGGCTAATGATGCAATTCTTCAAATAAACAAGTTGTAATGATTTGATGAACTAGGAGTCCATAAATTTCTTATACAAAAGGAAGTATAATATTTAAAGAATAAAACGACTCTATGTGCGACTGTACCTGACAATAAAATTATAACAGTTAAAAAAAACTTTTCATTTTTGTATGGAAACTAAATAAAACAAGGGGAAACGATCGGTAATGTTAACATCATCTAACTTAGGTTATGTTACACTCGCAAACAACTTTAATGAAGGGTAGTTTAGTCATTTCTCATGTATAATGGTAAAACACGGTTGACATTTAGTGGCATTTGCCCCAACTTATTTTATAAAAAAATCATGTCTTGTTGCTGCAATTTTCTGGAGAGAGCATAAAAGATGATCAAAGCTACAGGTAAAAATCAGCATGGCTGAATAAAGTGTATTCAAATATCAACTTTGAGCTTCATATAAAACACAAGAAACTGTACAATTTACTTCAATACAATCCTTCAAGACACAGCTGCAATAACCTTTGCATCCATTTAAGTAAACAGAGATAAAATAACATTATGACCACGCACCAAAATTCGGCTACAGAACCCATATTTCCTTCAGTCAGTTTAGAGAGAGATCATAATCACAATAAAAAGAATGTAGATAAGCTGCATCATGTTGACCAAGTATTCTGGCGGTCAATGGTAGTCAACACCTTATGCAGGTAGAGGCTCCTCCATAACTGTATTTTCGTTCATCAAAGACCACAAAACATAATTTTGTCAAATTCCAATCCAAGTTATAAATATAAACCAAGAAACACAGAAATTTAAGGCGTTGTTTGTTAGAACTGTGTATAATTGTCAAATGACTAAAGTAGTTTTAAAAAAAAATAAAGTTAATTAATATGTATAGTTTTGTGATGACAAATGTGGAAATATTGATCGGAGAGTTTATGGTACAGAAAAATATTGAACAACTGAAATTTAATATTTTAACCAAACGAGTCACAGAAAAATATTGAACTCCTGAAATTTAATATTTTAACCAAACGAGTCACGCTTAATATTCTTGTTTATTATAGCTAATTAAAAAATTATATATGGAAAATTTTATAATATGAGAGAAAAAAGAGACCTTTTGTTTGAGAAGCTTGAGATTTATCAGCAACAATCTCGGGTACTTTTGTTGGTACATCAGGTAGATCCAACGTCTCTTCATCTTTTGTGGAAACAGGAGCTTCTGGCAGATCTTGAATTGTCATCTGTAGCAACAACAAAAGGTTATAATTTAACATATAAATAACAGTATTACCAATATAACAATCAGTTAGTGAAATTAATTACATAACTTCCCCACAGACCTCCGCCAGCACCATGATGATGTCAATTAGATACAACATTTCGTATTTACATACATGTACATAATAGGACTCCTACCATCCCATAAAAATTGTAACTTACAATCATTGGAGGTCTTATAAAAAATGAAACATTGCTCACACTGATAAAGACGGAATTTTCGACATTTAACAAATAGTTAAGCACTTGTATAAAAGCATGTAAGGTCATACTTCTGCAATAATGATGCAGGAGCAATAACTAGATACAATTTGGATATATACATTGAATTAAAACATACCTGAGCTTCCAGGTTTTCAAATTCAGCTAATACATCCTCCTCATCCTCAGCTGATAACTTCTCTCCCAAGATTGCATTGATTTCCTGAAAAGACAAAACATACCATCAACCATTAGCCAATTTTACAAACAATGAAAAAGGGCAAACCAATTTTGACATATTTGCTGTACATTTGACCAACATTCCCATGTTGACTAATCTATTATGCTGGAATACTTCTGTATTATCCAACATGCCCGTTTCTCAGGATATATCTACCAAAACTTTTTACCAGACAATGTGAAGTTTTTGTATCATATTTGTTTGTTTGTCAAGTTCATAAACTGGGAGTCATTTTTTTTTAAATAACTCACATCTTGGTATGCTTTGGCTTCTGCTGTATCATCCATCAGTTTTTGAACATCATCCAAGTTGATTTCACCTTGGATTGCCTTCATTGCATTATTGCCTGCTTTCAAACTCTCAAATACAGCCTTCTGCTTGCTTGCTAGTTCAATATCTGCCAACTAAATTGGATTGGGTTATTTGGTTTATGACACAATGTAAGTTACTATTTAATCACAGAAGTCAAGAAATAAAATTGAATATAAATGAGTTCTTACTTGCTGCTCGACGTTAACAAGCCAAGCATCAACACGTTTCAATAGATCTTCTTGTACCTTCTTCTTCTTGAGTGCTAACAAGGCCCTTTCTTTCTTCTTTTCACGGAGCAAATCCTTCGCAGCTTGCTTTTCAGCTTCGATAACTTTCTCAAGCTAAGAATATAACATGCCAAATACAAGCTTAAGGAAGAAAAACATTAACAACCTGAAGGAAAAGTTAGTATACAACCTCACGATGAGATCCAAGCACAAACTAACACATTTTTATGGATTGGTGTTAAGATGGTTCTCATCCCTTAGAAGAAAGCAAAAATACCAAAGTCTCCAAAAGCAGAAACAAAATGGTGATCAAAGGTTAAAGGGAATTTTGAGAAAGAACTGATGAGGGAGCGATATATGCAGTTGTTGCAACCAGAATAATACATGAAGGTATTTCAAACAAGATCACCAAAAAGCTGTAACCCTAGCGAAAGAATTTGAATCGCTCATTCCTGATGAATTATCATCAAGCTTTGTGCCAATGTGTGATACTGAAAATCAAAATTGATTTCATTCCAGTAGCTACAATTCTTAGCTTGCAACACTAACTAGTGACCTTAAAATAGAATTTAGTTCTACATAGCTAGTCGAAAGCTTATTAAAGAAGGGTTTGATTTGCGGTTCTAGCATTGCTAATTCCAAAAAAAGATGGCAGTTGGGCAAATATGCTTGGATGCTGTGCAGTTAATCTCAGCTAGATCTGGGTTCTCGGACATAGGAAAAATATCGGTTGAAAATCTCGGTTGTAAATATCGGAACCAATATTCTTGCCGAGATTGACCAAGATTTGGCCAATATTGGCCGAGATTTTCTTCTGTCCACTTTAATAGCCTATTTCTTAACCTAAAAACCTAATTAACAAACATTTTCCTTCCTTCTTTCGTTCTTGTACAAGCGACAAATAGAGGCCTTCTTCTTTTGACTTGGAGTTCTATGCTTTTTATTTAATTTTTTATGATTTTGATTATATATAAATATGTTCTACATAATATAAAAATCTGATATCCCACCTATATCTCACCGTGATAACCCCTATTTCAAATCTCGGTCCTTGACCGATATTTGATTTTTGACCGAGATAACTGCATAGCTTGGATGGCAGGGATATTAAAATAAAACACTATTGCATATTACTTCCCGCTCTACGGCTAGATGATATGTTAGGCATGCTTGAAGGATCGCAAGTGTTCTAAAAAATTATTTTCTTTTTTATTTTTTTTGTAAAGCAAAGTTCTCAAACATTAATTAATATCGGGATATGGTCCATATTCAATGAATCTTTAAATTATGGTAGTTATTATATTTTAATTATACAACAACAACAACGGTATCCAATCCTGTCAGAGCGGGGTATAGGGGAGGTAAGATGTAGATAGTCATACCTCTACCTGGAGTAGAGAGACTGCTTCCCGAAAGACCTTCGGCGAGATTAAGGCAACACACGAGGTGCCAATTACATGATAAGTAATATAATACTTATTAATATTATTATAAGTTTTATATAATTAGAAGAAAGATGGCTACCAGGCAAATGGAAAACTACATTCTAAGACTAAAGATGGTCTCTACAGATAGATGGCCATGCCACTAGGATTGCCAAATGCATATCTTCTCCCGTTTGATGAATCAAGTGTCAAAAACCATTTATTAGGCTTGAGATTTAGCTTGATGATATTCTTATTTACAAAAAGTCTTAAACCAAAACCTACACGAAGTCTCATTGCTCCACAAGAAGTGCAATTTCTTGGACCAATCAAACTGCTGTCTTTGGGTTTTGTTATGACTGTTAAAGGGATTTGAGATAAAGAAGAGAGATTTCAGGCAATTAAGAAGTGGCACATGCCACAAAATCAATGTTGTAAAACTCGTTAGGCGGTACTCAAGCAGTCGACTGGGGTGTGGCGAGTAAACGGCCTAGGCGGGGAGTACTCGGGGAGTATTCTGATTGGAGCTTTTATATATAAATTTAAAAATTATAGGGTATGACATGCTCATGGGACTATAGAATTAGAAAATAAATACTCAAATAGGCTGTTAACTCATAACACGAAACAAACTGGGTATGTATTAATGGCTTTAATATGGGAACCAAATAGACCAAGTATTTATAAAAAAAATTTAGAACCGAATCTTCCAGAGCTTGACCGAGTTGGGGTCGAGTTTTGCAGTACTCGGATTCACTCAACTCGGCAAGGTCACTCACCTTGTCACGAATACTCGCTGAGTACTCAGCCTTCGAATAGGAGTTTTACAACACTGCACAAAATTTTAGTGAAGTTTGAAGTTTCCATGGGCTCACAACATTCTAAGAAAGATAAAATACCTGTGAGAAATTTCAGCTCTATCCTGACACTATCACCCGACGCAGGAAGAAACGAAAGCTTCAAGTCATCAACTGAGGGAAGAGAACAATGTCATATGCGCAAAGCAAGGAATTGCTAGCGACTGCATCTTTCTATCCTAGCTGAATTTCTATAAACTTTTCACACTAGAATGAGTCACATAATATATCGGAATTGAGGCAGTAAGTTCTATCTCAAGAGGGCAAGTCAATAGGCCTCTTTGGCCAAAACTAAGAAATGCAGGAGACAAAAGGTCGACATATGATATGATTTGGAGTTATTTGCTACACATAATGTCATGCAAACTTAGAAGCAACACCTGTTTCAACAAGAGTTTTTGCTTCATATGGATCAGAACCTTAAATACTTCGACAATAAAAAAAAAGTGAATCGGAAGCATAAAGATGGATTTTCTGTCTTCAACCTTTCTCATTAGTCCTAAAAAAAAAAAAAATAAATCACGCCAACAAAATAAAGTGGAAGGCGGGTGCATTGAGCTAATGAATTGAGTTATAGGTGATGCTAGAAACGTAACCATTGTGTTTGAATATGTGAAAGACCTTAATGTTGATGATCAAGCCCTTTTTGGACAAATCAAAAGAAAAAACCTTTTGATTTAGGTGTTATAGAATCTCGTCATTCTTTCTCTCTTTGCCTCATCCCAATCGGTGTACAACAAAAGAAAAACCCTTTTGGGTTAGGTGTTTTCGAATGGAAGCAAGGAAATAAAAGACGCCCGAGAAGTCCGATACGATGACGTGTAATACCCGGGGGTACATTGTGAGCAGCTCAAGTGACTTCTTTGATGAAAAACTCTTCATGTATCCTCTAAACCTAAACGTAGAGTTTAGAATCAAATGTGCTTTTGGCAACAACGTGCCTGGATGACTAATTTAGGTTATATAAAATTTAAAAGTTACAATCTTTTCTGCTGTGCATGTTTAAGTTTATTAGAGGCATTTTTATAAACTGATTTACTCGAAATAACCCAAGAGATTTGTCTTTGCTTTTGAGAACATCAAGTTGAATAATCTCATGTTTGTTACACTCGTCTCATACACAAGATGACAAGCTAAAATCACAAGTTAGCATGGTAACAATCCTATAATAATCCTCTTCCTGTTCACACATGATCAACTTAACAATAAAATAGAAACAACTTTTACATATTACTCACTCAATATACTCTATAAGCACCATGATCCCCGTTACCTTTTTTTACTCTATCATTGAATTATAGTCACAAAAGTGATAACTTCAAAATACGTTACCTATGCCATCATGTTTTAGTGGTTCAAAATAGCTTATGACCTATGCTCATCATGTTTTAGTGGTTCCATTCTGCTGTTTAATAGTGTTTGTCCCGAAACTCTGCCAATCTTTATTCAACTTATGAATTTTATAGAGCTACTTTAGCACAACCTTATATTGGTAGTCTGTAGTCATTAAAAAAACGTGTCAGTATATGCATAGGGTATCTTATTTAAGCACCAAATTTCAATATCCAACCAGCATCAGGGCAAAAGCAGATCAGTAGTAATCGCATAACTGAAAGGTTTCCAATAACGTATATATAGAAAACAATTGCATGAACAAGAACTACAGAGTTTCCTCTCAATTTGGTATTAGCAAACTTCAGACCTGCTTCACCATTTTTACAATCCTATGACTCAATGAGGTGCTATTCAGCTATTTATCCACCTTTAAAATCCAATGTTCCAACACACACTATAAGGAACAATTGACATGATGACAGAAATGGAACATGTATGATTGAGATTATACCACAAATCTCTAACAATCATTTTATACTAAAATTAAAATTTAAGAATCGAAATTGCAATACCTGTTGCTGATATTGAGCAAGCTTACGCCTCTGGGTTTTGAGAGACAGGATTGCACGATCAACTTCAGTGATCTTCGGTTTCTTTACAAAAACATTCCCCATGTGAATTAGTTCTATCAAAATCCCAAAACCTTAAAAGAAACAACTGCTTAAGAAAATACAGTTGCTTCAGACGAATTCTAGGGTTTTCAATCTCTAGGATGCACCGATAAGCTGTAGTCCTGCAATATCAGTATCGGTGACGTAAACTGCACCGATACAAACAACGTGTACAGATTTCGAGATTAGGGTTCTCTGATTGGCGATTGATGTTGTTGATTTTAGGATACAGAAGTCAAGATTGCGTGGTTTGAATGTGAATTACACAGAAGCCAAGATTTTGGGTTTTGATTAAAAATCAAATCTGTTAGTGCAACATAAAAGGGATCAAAAGTGGGTTTTGGTAAGGATTTGAATTGGATCACTGTAATTTATTTATGGATCCGAAGTATCAAACTTTCGGTCAATTTGACAACGAACCCCAGGTGGGTCGTGGGTGGGTTGATCGAGGAGTGTCATCGGGTCACCGGCCATTATCCGAAGTATCAAGATTTGACTTTTGTGAGGTATTTTTGGGCGTTGACGCTTTAGGTAGTTATGAAATTTTATTTCATTTTGTTATTTAAAAGACGTGTTTTTCAACGTCACATAAGTAGATGTTCTTATATAAATTAAATTATTAAAACATTGAATGACTTTAATACCGTTCAATTAAGTGGTATGTAAATGTAATATCACCAACCTTATAGGCTTATATAATGTTAGTATATGTATCATTTCCTTTTATTATTTAAAAGGTGTGAACTAGAAGCTTGATCATTTATCCACGATATGTGATTTGTAGGGTAAGAGAGAACGGTGTGGACGGTGGTCGTGTCGTAAAAGAGGGTTGTTGACGCCATGGTCGAAGGTGCCGCCACTCCAAAGCGGTGTTATGGTTCTTTGGCGTGGCAAGAACCACGCAACCGATGGAGAGGGGGGCTGCCTTTTTTCCTCCCTCTCACACTCTAGTTTCTTTTTTCGTTTTGTTTTTCTATATTAGATTTTTTATTTGTAGTGAATATTATGTGTGTCTCAGAATTTGGTGGGAGTGACCATTATGGGTCTATGTGATGATTGAGTGGTAGGAGAGAAAAGCTGACGTGACGGTATAATAAGTATAATGAGAGGTAATTACTTCCACCACCCTTATTGGAGCAAGAAACTATAAAGTGATATAAAAATATTTTTTTTTTTAAAAGCAACATTTTATTAATATCTCAATTTAATACAAAACAAGTCACTTTCATCAAAAGATTGTTTAGGCCGAGCTAAACCCGCGCCCGGGATCCTATGGATCCGAGCCGACCCTTCCCCAAGGACCGGTCCGCCGGCAATAATCACCTGTCTTGGCTGCCCGAGTAAGGGGTCGGAATTAAACCCGAGATCATTTCATCAAAGCCTTTGCGGCGGGGGAATATACCACCCCAAGATGTTTACCTAGGGTAAGGATTAAACCCATGGACCTCAAGAAGCACAATGGGTCACTTACCACTAGGCATAAATAATTAATAAAATAGTTTATTAAGGGTATTTATATATTTTTAAACATTAAAATATTCGAAAGTCTCTACTCTAACTATCCTTTTGTTTTGAAGTTTTTTTCTTTCACAACAAAAAAATTGCAGCTTCATATTCAAATGAGACCCAAGTTTTCATTGTCGCAAAAAATTCTTGTTGACTTCAAAAAAACTTCATACCAAATATGCCAAATTGAGAGATTTCACTTTAATGAAGATTATTACTGTAAAATACAACTTGTAAATTATCGGAATAAGGTTATTACTCATGATTCAATCACTGTAAAATACAACCAAATTGAGGGATTTCACTTTAATGAAGTATAATTTAGTCATTTTTATATTTACTCATTAAGTTGGTTTATGAATGTAACATCACATAAGTTATATGATATTAACATTACAGATCATTTTTTCTAAAACTTATTTAATTTATTTAATATTCATAATATAATACAAAACAATTATATATATATATTGTTCACGGTGAGTGAACCTTCAATTATTTACATCCATTGGATTTGGGTAATTTTCAATCCCTACCGTAGAAAATCACCCATTTAATTAGAAAAGTTTGTTATTTCTCTATAGAAACGTGTTGAAAAAAATTAAACATACAACATTATCAAAACAAAAGATCCTTTAACTATTTGGATTTTAATATGAGCTAACTGAATTGGTAGCTTACTGTCGAAAAAAGCGGTGGAAATCATCCCAAATTCCAAACGGCCGCCTGTCTCTCTTTTTCTTTTTCTTTTTCTTTTGTGGTCTCCATAAACAAAAACTACAATCTCACATTAGTGATGGGTTAAACAGAGCATGGGCTAACAATCAAAGTTTCTAGAATATATGATGGTGCTGGATCCATCTATTGATAAAATATGCATGTTTTTTTCTTTCAAGACGTTCATGGCTGTACCTACGTAATGTCGATTATGAAAGAGGAATACATAGGTGATCGAACACGCGCTGTCCTTAGTGTAGCGTTATGTCATGTGCGGAACAATACGTTATTTTTTCCTCCATATTATAACTTTGCATTAACTTATGTATTTGACAAAGTTCTCAAGAACGTTTACTAATTGCTTTACTTATTTAGTAATTAGTATCATTAATCCAATTAGCAAGGTTTAGCAACATAAGTCTTTTTGTAATTTCATTAACATCGATCGTACATGTTGGAGATTTAACTAATGCAAGATTGAATTGGATTTAGTCATATTAATAGCATTAAAGTTATGTTAGGAGGAAAAAAAGAGTATACCGATCAACACTGTATGGTGTTTATTGTATGGGTGATAAGCTTTCTCATATATCATGTTTGAATATGTACACTTTGAGTTTTCTATTGTGAGTGTACATATTCTTTGTGCAATTTGGAAAATTGAGGTAGAATTATTGTTGTATTTTAGCTTTGGTTAGTAGTATTATCTTGCAGTTCTAAAAAGATGCAAGAAATTTGTCTTTAGATACATATAATCTCAAGATTTTCATATGTAGAAGCTAGTTTTATTACTTTAAATAGTGAAATTTCTCTTGCTAAGGTGTGCGCGTGCATGTGTGTATATATATGTATATATATTATTTTCATGGAATATGAGTTTCATGTTAATGATTTATACAAATCTATAATATAGACTTCATTTATAATAGGTACGTACAAAAGTGGCATCATGTATGAAGAGCAAGTGCTATGAGTGTCTGGGTCCAGGGAGTAGCATATCAGTGGCTTAAAAACGTTTTAGGTTAAAGTAATTCATCTGTTCTCTTCTTGGTGCATTGCTATTAGAAATGACAAAGTAATTCGGTCATGCAGTGGGTTAAAAACATTTTAGGTTAAACGGGATAAGTCGAGTTGTTCTAATAGAATTTTTTTAATAATATAATAAATTTATAATACACTTATCAAAATATGAGCATGTTATTTATCAATGATAATGTACCTGATCAAAGGACTCTTATATCCTAGCAATATTAAGGTATTGTTAAGGTGTCCCTTTCTGAAGGTTGGGGAGTTCAAGTCTCATAGTGAGCATGTGTACTTTACGAGTGTGTTGACCGTTAAAAAAATAATTTACCCGGACAATGTACGGGTATTAAACTAGTTGTATATATTTTTTAAATTACATGTAAAATGAAGTAATATATTTTTTTAATTTTTTATTAATAAAAAGTCTATTTCATAACCTTTGAAGAAAGTAGGTTACTATCTTTGATTTTGTGTAAATTGAAATATAATGACACCTAATCTTTTCGAAATATGTATTTTCTTACTTATCTTCTTTATAGAATTCTAAACCAAAGAAAATATTATGATCAATTTTTATGTTTATAAATCACTAAATCAGTAACTATTCTATGAGGTATTTTTCTTTTAGGGTATATGATAATATCTACCTACAACCGATTTATAAGGGGGTTTAAGTTTATAAATCCCTAAACCAGTTATCTGTTTAATTGACATAATCATACAACGTTAAACTATTAATTTGTTTTTCAATGACAATGATTTAATAATAAGAGACTGATTAACTTTGATGTTTTTAATAAATACATTACTAGTAAGTGATTAACCGGACCAAAGTATTTCATGTTATAAAAGAAGATTATGAGTGTGAAATCCAAAATTTTGAGACAATATTATTTTGAGCTAATTGAGTGATTTATGCATTCATTAGAATTTATAATTTGGGTTTTATGTAATAACAATAAGAAATTATGGTTAAATTATATTATACAATAATTCAAACGATTTTGAAATTAAGAAACATTAATTATTTGTGTTTTAATTTAGCGCTTGAAATACCATTAATTATGAGATAGTTTATGTTTATGAATCCCTCAATTTTGACTTTTGATGCAAAATTAAACTTCAATTTTGACTTCTACGTCTTTTTAATTTATGATTTTGAATGCAAACACACGTGGAGCATATCATATTATCATTCAAGATAGGTTTCTTAGGGCCTGTTTTGTTCGTGAGATTTCGAGAGATTTGCATTTCAAATCCTTTGAAATCTCATATTTGGTTGAAAAAAAGAAGGGATATTCAAATCCTATAGGTGTAGGATTTCAAAATCATTGAGGGAGAGGTGATATTTCTAAATCCCTTATATGTGGGATTTCAAAATCAGGACTTATCTAAACAACAATTCACAGTTCACCTTCACCACATCAACGACCCTTCACTCTCGCCGCCCTCACACTTCACCGCCTCCAATGTTGCCACCGCCGCCCTCACACTTCACTGCCGCAGCCGTCGCTCTTCACCGCCGTAGCCGTCGCTCTTCACCGCCTCCGCCAACCTTCAGCGCCTCCATTGCTGCTACCGTCGCCCTCCGCCGCCGTCGCCCTTCACTGCGCCATGCCTCTGCCGTCGTTGCCTTTCACCGTCTCTGCCTTTCCCGTCTCCAAGCTAGTCAAGTTGTGAAGGTAAATCGACTCATTTACCATCTTTGTTCTAGAAATCCCATTGTCTTTCACATTAACCAAACAAAAGATTTGGTTGGATTTGAAATCCCATGAGATTTGGAATCCTTAGGAATTCAAGTTTATGAACCAAACACCTCCTTAGTTCTCTCCTTCTCTTCCTTCCACAGAGAAATTGAGACAATACCTAACCCTAATCTTAAAGTCCATCACCGTTCCTTGCAAATGATAGAACGGATCAAGAAACCTGCTATGTCTACTGATTGTTGGCCAGGAAAAGGTTTATGCTTCTTACTTACTTGAACATATATATGATTTGTTGAAAATATCTACCGATTATTTACGTTTTTTTTTCATGTTCTTCGCCTTTATTCTTCAATAAAGGGATTATTTCTAGAATTTGCCATGTGTAATGTGTTTATATCTTTGATTTTCTGTTTTTGGCTCTCAGCGAAGATGTGTGTTCTGTTGTCTAAGTCTTTCTTTTAATTTTAGGTTTTATCCTCTTCTTATAGATTTAACTTTTTTCTCTAACCAATGGGTTAAATATTATATTTCATTTTAAGTTCAATAACTGTATATTGATCCACCATTCTACCTGTATATGTTTTAACTTCCTTATAGAAATAATAAACTGTTGAAAGTTTGCTAATGTGATTTTTTGTGTTTACATTAGATGTATGTTTCATCAAAATCAAAAGTTGAAAATATTCTATCTTATGATTCAAGAGAGTAAGTTGATAGAAATATTTGAATCACGTAATTCCAATATTTTAGTTGTCATAATAATTAAAGGTGATTTAAGAAAATCTCATTGACCAATTCAATCTATTCAACTTATTTTTATCAAAGAAGTATCGCATCCACTTCCTAATCAGTTTTTCTATGTTTTTTAAAGAAAAGAAAAAATATACAATAAATATACATCAAAGGTCTCCTAAATAGTTAGGTTTTTGAAATCTTTAATTCTGTTGTATTTTTCAATAATTTTGGATAGAGTGGGTATCACAAATATAATGTTTTGATAAATAAATAAAAAGGGCAATTTAATCTCACTATAATCATATTGATTGGTTGGTTATTTCAAGAAATGCACATAAAGTGTTTGATGAAATGCTATATTGACATGTCTAACTAGGATCGTATAACCTAGATAAGTATATATTTAGACCCATTTAACATGTGGTAAATAATAAATCAATAACTAAACTAAAACTCGCACATTCATAAGAAATGGGTTAGAACCCATATTTGGCTGGTATCTAAATTTATATACAATGATGTACGCAATGACTAACCATGTTGAATCATATTTGAAGTTGTTTTTCAATGTATTTTTGAGACTCAATGTTACTAAATTATATCTTTTCAAAACAATTTGAATTATCTTGTCATCCTATTTCCTATGTTTGAATGTTTGTAATGTAATTTAGTTTGATTATTTAGAATAGATTCAGTTCAATGTTTTTGTTAGATTTAACATATTAGGACTGAAATTGAATTTGTGGTCAAATTGTCAAAATATTTGTACTTTATTTTGATTCATTCAGTTATTAATCCTTTCCCTATTTATTATGTTTAATTACATATGAGATGTTTAAGATTTTTTAAAGCTTTCCATTACATGCACGAATTATTCAACTAGTTTTGTTATAATTTTGAATCTTTACTAAGCAAAATTGTAGAATAAAATTTATATAACTCCAGAAAATTAATTAACATTCATTAATTTCATGTAGTTTAGAATTATATTATATATCATTTTTACAGTTTCAATAAATATAGCAAAATTAATGCTAGATCATTCTTTTGGCTTTGTCTCGATTCGATGTTACCAAGGAATCCAGAAATACATTGCTGCAGGTTGATAAATATATTCTTATGTTCTTAAAACGCGTTCAAGCCTTAGATTATAACAATATTAATTGCATATATACTCACAATTTTAATTAACTGAAATAAAAGGTATTTTAATTTTCTCTTTAGACCGGGCGCATCCATCCTGCGGGATGGAGCGTGACAGGGCTTCCTTCCATCGTCCCCACCTCCTTAATTTTAAAGTGAGGGTTTGAGCTGGTTGTTGCTCACGCCCCCTTTTTTATTTTCTCTCTCTTCTTCTCTCTCTCTCTCTCCTCTCTCTTATATTTAATTTTTTTTAAAAAAAATAGAGAATGGTTGAGGAGATAGTTGTAGGGGTTAGTGGGATGAAGAGGATAGTAGGAAAAAATATCTGACGTTGATGTAACAATAGAAAGTAGTGGGATAGATGCAAACATCCTTAAACGAAATAATAATTGAAGATACATATGCTGTTAAAACTACACACACGGTGATAAATTCAAGAAAAAAAACACACAAACACACACAATATGTTGCATAAATGAAATCAAGCCCGTAAGGTAATACAAGATTTTATTTATTTATTTAATTTTTAAAGGAGTTTTTCCGGTTAGAGTTTATTCTAGGGGGCTTTTAATTTGTTCAAATATACATAGTCTAACTCGTTTTACTTGTGATCGTTGTTTCAAAAGCATCTCCTAACCATCACCTCTGATTGAAACTATATGGGTATCGAACCCTTGACCCCTATAGAAGACAACTGAACTACTCGATAGGTCATCAAAGAGATGCAAAAGTAAGTCAGCCGATTGAAATTAGGTTTACTACAAGAAAACATTGAATTTTCGAAGATTACGTATAGACGTCGACAAGAGTTAATTTGGTAGGTATATAGAATTTTGGATATATACAAATATATAAAAGTAAGTCAACTGACAACTGGATTAATGTAGTTAATATCGTTTTGTCGTTTTGATAATATATCGCCATCATTAATGCAAGCTAATTCCTCAAAAGGTTGACCTCTAAATCAACCAGCATCCAACATTTTTAGCCTAGTGATATTAGCGTAGTTTAGGTTCGGTATTGCTAATGAGTTCAAGTTCTGTTATAGAAAAATTTAAAGTAGATTTAGGTGTCATTCAAAAAAATCCAAATCAAAAATCAAATGGCTTATAGCCTAGCTAGGAGTATTTAGCGACTTTGATGTCGAACAAGGTTATGAATTTAAATCTCGTAGCAAACAAAATGGTTAAAATTAGGTTTAGGTTTAAGCGATGGTCTTTAAAAATAAAAATAAAAATAAAAATAAAAAATAAAAAATCTAAATCAACAAAGTCTACCGCTTTTCCGCGAATGTTCATATTTAAATGCCCATTGACATTCCATCTCTATTAAGGGGATGAAAGTCTTTTGCTAATTTGGGGCCCTCATTTTTAGAAGTATATAGGATAACAAAATAAAATCGTCTTCTTCATCTTTCTTAAACCATCTTATAGTGCGTACTTCTTAAAAGCCTTATCTTTGAGTTTAAAATTTCTTGTTCACTACTTAATTCTTGTAACTATATAGATTAAATAATGATGATGATGTGACACTAATACGTTTACTTTTGTGGATCGAAATAGGCTTCAATTCTTTGTTCTATTTGGTGTTGTGACCCTATCGCCGAATATTCTGTTCAGTTTTTTATTGTCTTTTGTTGTTGTGATATGTTTTCCTTTATTTCTTGGTAATTTTAGTATCTTGTTAGTTTCATATATAAAATTATCTTCCGCCGTTAAAAAAGTATCAGATTTATAAGTGTGTTTACTCATATGGATCAAAAACTAAACAATGATCGATATCCTAAGTCCTAACTAAAGATACATAATTAATTAAGGTTGGTAAATAAACCTTAAGAAATTAATTAACATTCAATTATATACAGATATATATATACCTCGTAACAATGACAAGGTGGACGAATATTCATATTCATATTAATACATATTAAAATGAAATTAATTAATGAAACCCCGGCCATGTTACAGCCAGAAATGGTTTGACCAATTCCTTGGTCGACGCATGAAAGTAAACTTTGTTTTTGTCAACGACTAAATTGATGATAGTGTCACCCATCTATATATACATATATATACCTTATTAGTAACAAGCATTCTGCATCCACAGCTTCTTCATATACTCTCTCATTTGTTTAATTAATAAAAGAGAACTAAAGAATGGATAGCAAAGTGGCAGGGTTCTGCGCAGTTGCGGCGGTGCTCGGAATAATAGCTGCAGCCGCCGGTTTTGCAGGGGAGGCCACCAAGGTTAAGGTAACAATCAAAATCAATAAGTTTTGTTCAAAACAAAGATTAATTTATTTTAATGGGGTTAGGTGATACGACTAGATTATATGCAGTTATTTATTAATCTGACGTGAGATCGAGTTAGTGATTGTCTTGATGACAGTTAGTCGTTATCGTGTGTATTCAAATAAGGTTAAAAAGAAGAAAATTTCTATTTTCTCCTACTTCATCCTCCTATTTTCTTAATGATTTATTTGTGTAATCCATTAATTCTCTCTTCCCATCTCATCTCGTTTTTCACACCTGTCATAATAAATAAGTAGAAGAATAATGTCTCTAAAAGAAGTGTGTTATAGCTTATAACAAGTAAAATAGTGAAAGCATGTTTGCTTCTTCTTTTTCGCTAGGAACACTTACAATGGTATGTGTTGTCTCTATGCTTGCAGGCAAATGAAGTTACAATCGTGTTCGATACATGCGTTTATCCAAGTAGTCCGGCTCTCGCACTTGGAATTGTATCAGCCGTGTTTACTATCATTACACGAATTTACATAAGTGTTTCTTTCGGCGGAGCTGGTTGTTGTCGAAGTGACCCAAATTCGACACCAATTTCAAAACTACTTTTTGTATTGTCATGGTACTAAACATTAAAGATCTTGTTTTCTATTTGTTTATCATGGATATCTTAATAGTTTAGTTACACTAGTAATTAAAAAGTAAACTAACTCTAAGGTAGCTTAATGGTTGGCATCCCTGATTCTCACTAGACGTCACAGATTCAAACCTCACTATGAGAGTCATTGGGTTAGCTGGGGGTAGTCTCATGGTATTGTGAACAACAGGGATGCCTCTTTGTTTACACTTGGTAATTAATAAGTATGTGTGTGTATAGCTAATGTATTGTTAAACATCCATGCAGGGTAGCTTCTGTGATAGCTGTGATTTTATTGCTGACAGCTGCTGGGCTCAATAATAGACAAGGTGGACAAGTTAATTCGTATGGTTATATTACATGTTACGTTGTGAAGCCTGGAATCTTTGCAGCAGGTGCCATTTTAGCTTTGTTGAGTGCAGTTTTAGGGATCGCTGCTTATCTTACATTAACTCCACCACCCAATACTACCACAAATCCTTCAGTTGCATTCCCGGTAGCCGGTAATGTTGATCCAGAGAAAAATCCAGTCCCTTTCCCTCCTCAACAATACCCTCCTCAACAGTACCCTCCTCAGCAGTACCCTCATCAACAATATGCTCAATAAAAAGATGCATCGGCAATCCATCAATCGACCGTATATAATTACATGAAGCCGGGCAAGATCTTTGATCAAAGTACGTACGTAACATATATGGATCACGTTTTTTAATCGGTTTTTAGATTGTTGATTTGATGTTGCAAAAGTGTTACTTCGATTGTTTCTATTTTTATTGGTGTGTTTCTGGATTCCCAGCTTCATTGTATCGTTTCAATTTGTATTCTTGATTAAGTTTCTTAATAGTTTAGATTTGTAATAATGTTCTTTTTCAGTGTTTAATATATTATTCAAACATGCATGCAATAGCAATGCATTGTTCAAAGACGAAATAATTAAGTGGAGTTTGCTCTTCTTGATATATAATCTTGGTCTTATTAATATTTATCTTATTTAATATCAAACATTTTGTTATTAAAAATTATAAATAAAACCAAAATTGAGCTTACAAAGTGTATAAGTTAATTATCAATTAATCTTATATTATCTTTCTTCATTTTTTTTAAACATCTACACGTTTACTTTTCTATAAAGTATACACCACACTTAAAACAAATTATTAAAATGTAGAATTGAGTTGATATTATCGATTTATGACTAGTTGGCTTAATTAGTAAAAAAAACCAAGTTACGTTTAGAAAATTATTGTTAATTAAGACGATTTATTGCCCTGGATGATTGTATAATTATAATTTATAAAAAAGTTTGTATTAACTTTTTAAATGCTTTACAAATAAGTATTCGAAGGCTAGAAAGAATTATACATAATAACTATAAAATCGATCACTAGAATTTTTTTAAGAATATTTTATTACAACATACTAATTCTGAATAGGAATTTTAATAATTATCAATGATTCAATCCTTAGAGACCTTATATATATCCGAAAGTAGCTAGTATTCTTTTTTTTCTATTTTTTTTTTTGGAAAAGCAAGGAAACTAACTAGCTAGTATTGGTAATTATTAAAAAAGAAAATAAAAATTCTTGGGTTCCAAAATATTGACCAAGTCGTTGGTTGATATATTTGACATGAGAAAGTAAACTTTGTTATATGTTTTTCAATACCCATTTGCATAATTTTAATAGAAGTCTCCAGCTAATTAACTTCAAAGCATTACCCATGTTATAAATTTACACAAACTAACTAGAAATATAATTCAGAGATGTACGTAAATATAGTCAGAAATTTCACATACATAAAACATATAAATCTTACAAAATTTAAAAATACAGTGAAATATTGAAGAGTTGCTCTTGCTACATACTAGGTCGATCCTCCCAACATGTATATAAACTTTAACCTGTTAATTGTTGACGTGGGTACTAACGGGTGTTAGTGGGTCACTAATAGGCCACATGAGTATGAATGTGTCATGATGAGCCAAATAAGTATGAATTGGTCAACATGAGCTAATATCTTTTATATATATTATAAATTAGTCAAATTTTGTTCTAATGGACCACATGAATATGAATGGGTCATGATGTGTGTAACTAGGTTAGTAGTTAATATGGCTGAAATTGGGTTTTAATGATGGTTGTTATTGTTGGGATATGACTTGAAAGGCTTGAAAGATATTTAAAAACTGGAAAAAGGGAGTGCTTGGCGTGCAACATGGTCACACGGCGTGGAGCCTGCGAGGGAGCTCGGCGTGGGCACCTGCTCCACGGCGTGGAGCAGGCTGCTTGGAGCCTAAGTTGGTTTTTTGCTGTGCGACGGCTGTGAGATCTCTTAATTATGTTAATATATTGTTTCCTAATTAAGATTAGGGCAACGTTTAGCATTATTGTTTGGTTACAAATATCTAGCCTAGGTTCAGTCATATGTACACATCATTCAACATTCTCTAAGTTAATAAAAAAGTCTCTATTCCTGCCCGTGGACGTAGATCGTGACCCCGATGACCGAACCACGTTATATCCTGTGCTCTTGTCTTGTTTGTTATCCGCATTTTTCTAACGCTTGTTTTAGGTGTCTCGATCCCTAACAAGTGGTATCAGAACCACGGTTTTGTTCACTGGGCTCGCACATTTGTTGATTGTGAAGATGTAGTCGGTCAAGTTCGATTTGGAGAAATTCAATGGTTCGAACGATTTCACACTATGGAAGGTAAAGATGAGGGCTCTTCTGGTTCATCAGGTTGCGCGGTGGCGTTAGAAGGTGAAGATAAGTTGCCGAAAGATATGAAGGAGGAAAGAAATAAGATGTAAATAGTCCTAACTCTACTTGAGGATAAAAAGACATAAAAAGTAGTTAACTTTATATTTGAATATGTTAATATTTCATTCAATTTGAAATATATTAAATACTTAAACTTAAGAGAGGCTTGCATGGTTTGGGGTAGTGTGGGAGGCCGGGGGTAATAGCGCCAACGGGTACATTGGGCTGGTTGGCCCCGCCATTGTGTTTGAGGCTGATCCAATATTAACCTATAAATTCTCCATCATTTCTATTCATTTTTCAAACTAAAAATGTATTATTTACATGATCTTTCTCTCTTCTCTACTCTTTTAAAGTATTTCAAACACGCTACTCACTAACAAACAAATGAATTCAAGTGGAGGCAAGGGTAAAGTGGTACAAGAAGACAAGTCACAAACAATGACCGTCGTGAATATACAAAAAGCCATCTCACAAGAGGTAGAAGAAGAATGAAAAAAACGTAGAGTGGCTAAAGAACGTGGCCAGTAGATTCTTCGAAACTTATACGAGAAAAGATAAAAAAATTGTTAATCAACATATAGTAGGAGAGGGGAATAATTAACTAAGTTTGAGAAAAGTATCTCAATTATTTTAAAGCCGAGTTATAAAACAACTTCAGAATGTCTGGTGCTTGTTTTGAAGTGGTTGGTAAAAGTCGATGATCAAGTGGTTAGTAAAGTCGAGAGAGCGTAAGGGGAGGAGGGGAGACCGACTTCCAATAATATTAAACCCCAAATTGGAAGAGGCACTGAATAACCTTCATCTTCATCTAGAAGAGAGAGACCCGTATACACAAAATTGAACAAACTAACCCAAAAATCATCGATGAGCATACACAAAACCCCAAATCATCGAACAAACCTTCATCTTCTAAGTCGGAACATACACATAATAGATTAAACATACAAGGGTGATACACCATCGAAGAGAATAAACACATTCTTATTCTTTACTGTTTAAGAGATAGAGAATATACATCGCCTTCTTCATCATTGAAGAGAGAGAGAGAGAGAGAGAGAGAGAGAGAGGGAGTGAGAGAGAGAGAGAGAGAGCAAAGCAGAAAACACAAGAGAGTGAACACAAAGAGGGTAGGAAAGGTGAGAGGGATATCACCTTCTTCCGACCGAAAAGATCAAAGAGAAGAGGTGAAAGTGAAAAAGGGTGTTTAAGTAGATTATCAAAGATTAAGGGGTGTTTGGTTAATTCTAATATGCAATAGCAAATATCTAAAGTAATAAGTAAACTTTATGCCTTAAAAACTATTCAAAAAAACCTCAGAGTTAAAAATCAAAATAAAAATAAATTTAGAGTACTAAACCATTTTTTACTTTATAAGAGCATCCACGGTGATAGCATACATTACCGTCATCACTAATTGCCACTTCAACATCACTAACTTATCACTATACCTCACACTCCTTGTAGTAATAACACGTATCACTACCATTACGAACTCACACGCAATTATTTATCTTATATTCCATTGGTTGAAAAAAAAAAGAAAAATAAATAACAAGTGATAACCTCGTTACCATCGTAGTGATGAATGGATGAATTTAACGATAATAATCCGGAGGCAATGAGAAGCACGAGTCTATGCCTCGTTGCTTATTAATTTTGCTCGGGATATGGATAATTACGAGCTCACTATGGATGCTCAAATAAAGGGTCTTGCTATCCACACTGCTTCAATGTGGATAAAAATTTTAGAAAACATTTGTCAAGTGAGACTTATAGTACAAACTTTTGCCAAGTATGACTTATATTACAAAACATTTTCCAAGTGTGACTTTTTTGTTTTTAGATAGCAATTCTTTATATTAAAGTATTTAGATTAGATTATAGATACATGTATTTTTTGGGTTATTTATTGAAAAAAATTTAGATTATGTAATGTTAGTATTAAGAAGCATATGTTATGCTTGTGGCACATGACCATCTAATATTAACAAGAAAGACAATAACTTTAGATTTTGACATAGCTGTAAATTAACACCAATTTTCAGGATAAAACACGTAAAATACATTGCATATATTTTAAAAATTCATTCTATAAAATCAGTAATAATTGTTACAAAATGTTTGAACCATGACCTAGACAATGAATTTGACATATTCTGCATTCCGGTTGTATAATAGTAGACGAAGCCTTGCTTGATTGTTGTAGAAAGTATAATTGAACTTCTTCAATTAACAACTGTACTACCCAGTTTTGTCTGAAGTCCATTTTTCAAAAAGTTAACACTTTAAACGGTGAAGTGCGATCCGCCAACTCCTCTATATGCTCAAATATTATATACAACACCCTTTTTTAAAGTAAAATTTTTTACGTTATGAGTAATACCAATTAATGATATAAGATCATCAAATATCTTCGTCTCATATGACCATCTTATGGTTGCAAAAGTGGATATGTTTTCCTCATGAAATGTGAGAATCTTGAGTTTTTGTGTGATGAATTTAGAAATTATAAGAGAAAGGTAACAGTGTAGATTAACTTCTAGATATATAAAGACTAGGACCATTCTAAATAAATAATATTGCTAATCACTACTTAAAAACAAAAAAAAAGAGCATTAATATTTTATTAACACTACAAAAAATGCTTTTCTTATTTGCAATTACGATTTATACTTAAAAATTACTTTTCAAATTTTACTAACCATGACTTATCATGTAAGTAATTCAACCATAAGAATAGACCGACACTCTAATAATATGTTGATACTTGATACAGAACCACTCCTGCGCGCCTAGGCCCCAGTTACAAACAAACCAATAGAACATGTGATTTGGTCTTTTTTCCCGCATTTTTAAGAGACGTTATATCTCTTCATACTCACAAGATCAACATAAGTATTAAAATGCCAAAGAGGTGAGAAAAGATAATTATGGACTCCACATGTCTATCTTATGACGAGTAAAAAAAGGGAGATGATTTATACACAACATAAATTAGCCATACACAACTCTTATGCTCTTACTAGGGGTGAGCATAATCCGGTCCAGACCGCCCAACCCGGTTAGACCGGCCCGGATATGGCATATCGGTCCGGTCTTCGGGTTAAGATTTTGTAGAATTCGGTCCCTCGGTCCGGTCCGGGCCTAACGTAT